>FXXK01001317.1:85354-111539 GCA_900184695.1 Betula pendula
TTGGACATTGAATTTAGAGGATCATTCAACCCAAGCAAAGATTGGTTAGTATTTATACTTACTAAGAGTGAAATTAACAAACAACCTTTAAAGTGTTTTAATGTTTTGTTTTCAATGTTTAGCAGCATGTTGTATTGCCTTAAACAAAATTAAATGTTTAAAAATTGTTGAAGGAATAATATGGGATGGTTTAAAAGACGACCGAGATACTTTCGTTTAAGGACTATGATTCATGTTTCGATTATCTTCTTGAGCTTATAATGATTTGATGAGTGATTTATGATGGAGTTTTGAATGACCTATGTGTATTTTTATTGGTGATTTGTAACATGGCGAAAGATTATAATCATTGAAGTTTTCTGATTTTACATTGAGATTTGATTTTGGGAAAAAACAAAATGTATTGGCAAAAATGTTGTTATGAATATCTTATGCGTAAGTAAGCATAAAAAGAGCATTATGTATGAAGAAACATTAAGAATGCATGTAACCCTGAAATAAGGTCTTGTACAAAAATCTTGTGTAGCAAACCATTGACACAGGAGGTTGTGAAAAAGCTGGTTGTGCTAAACCCATGGACACAGGGGGTTCTAAATATCTGTGTGCTAAACTCAAGCCACAGGGGTTTTGGTAAAAAAAAGCTGTGTGCAACAAAATAGGAGATAAAGAGATTAGGAGAAAGCATTGCATGGTAATCATGGATGAACTTTATGATTGTGTTGATGTGTATTTATATATAGTTGATTTATAGGTGTTTCATAATGGAATTGTTTTATTGGATTCTTTGTTATAGACGTAGTTCGTTGCATATGCAGTTTTATGGACAACGCACTCATATGTATTATTCTTAGCGCTAGTTGCATATGTGTATTATGTTTTATGGCTTAGATACTGCCTTTATGTTTGTGTTTCACCCCCAACGAGGGAATGGATACTTGTATATGGAGTGTAGCTGCAGTTATATGCTATATTTATCACATAGATGAGCACGTATGTGTATTAGTACAGGCTGGGAAGACCTGGAACGTACATGTGTACTCATCTATTTATTATATTTTAGAATGTTTTAATGACTATGTGCTTTTTTCATCAGCTGCTCATGTTTCAAATAAATATCTATTCTTTAGTAGCTTGTTATTGTAAAGCCCATGTAACTAACACTTTGGTTCTTTATAAAACTCTATAATTTTTATTCATTGAGACCTGTTGACTTATTCATTCTCTTTTTCACCTAGGTAATCATGGATGATCCTCTATGGTGTACATAGATTTTGGTGTAGGTATTTGAGAGCCTAGATGATGATCCCGTAGCCTACTATCTCGGCTATTATAACTTATGTCGTAGGAATATAGTTATTTTGTATAAACCTAGATAGATAGTCTATTCTTTTGTATATGGTTGTGATGTGTTCACAAACATTATTTTTGTATATTGGCTTGTGTGGCATGTGACGCGTTTGTATAGCATTCTTTTTATATGTGTCACAGTGTAAACCTTTAATCATTAGAATTAGTGTTGTCAGCTCTATGAATATTGATTACTCCCATTCGGTATATAAATGCTTCCGCTCAGTTTATATATAAATGTGATATGTGACTCTAATGTAATAGATGTAAATCTCATGATACGTTGTGAGGTTCATGTATGACAGATGTTTCTATTCACCCTGTGATGATTGGTCCAGTTCATGATTACTATAGTTTTCAAAAAAATATATTATATATAGCTACAGTGTAATTATGAATCGGGTCATCACACAAAGGTTTGCTCCTCCACCCGCGGTGTCCTCCCTTGAACCAGCTCCTCTCCATCGGCATTCAGGTTTGGTTTCAGATTCCCCCCTCCCCTCCTCGGCGTCTCTCTTGCTCTCTGTTCGGTGTGCTCCTCCATCGTCGGAATCCTCCTCAAACTGATGTACTCTCCAACCAACGATATCCTCCTCGAACCGGCATCCTCCTCCACTAGCATTCAGGTTTGGGTTTCAGATTCCCCATGCCTCTCTCTCGCTCTCAGACCCTCTCTCTCTCTCTCTGTGTTCCATTGTGCTCCTCCCCCGTCGGCGTTCTTCCCCGAGCGATGTGCTCCTCCACTAGCGGCGTCCTCCTCGAACCTGCGTCCTCCTCCACCGGCGTTAGAGGTTTGGGTGTTACGGCATTTGGGCTTCCTCGGCTTCAAACCAGCATTTGGTGCTTCTCCCATGTACAACAAAAGTGCTTCAGAATAATCGCCTCCTCTCTGAAGTAAGCAATTAGTGTTTTTGATATTTTCACCTTTTTTTTTTCCCGAAATTGTAGTAAGCTAATATTGGTCTAATTTTCCTATTTGATTTAAGTTTGTCTATCCCTTATAACCCATCAGGGATTGAAGTGTTTGATGTATGAATGGCGTGAATGTGTGAATGCATTGAATTTATTTTTGTTTTCGTAATTTTTTAGTGTATTGAATGAATGTCGTGCGATTGGGGTTGAGCAGAGCCATTTCTGCATTTGATAAAAAATTATAGTGACTTTGAATTTAAAGCTTTTGATTCAACTTGCCATTTGATAATGTTGACAAGTTTTTGGGAATCTCTCTCATGCAATATATCCTATAGCTATGTGCAACTTTCATAGCTGCGAACAATCGTACGTCCTGACATATTTGAAGCAAAGGTAAATATTAATATAGTGTACAATTGATTTTGGAAATGTAATGCTTAGAAGAAAATTATCTTGTGATAATTTAGTAATCATCCTTAATTGCAATGGTGATGGTTATGTAATAGAGTTATATAATCCAATTTTTGTTGGGTGTCTGCAATGTATTTTCATTTATGTGAAAATTGATTATTTGGGTGAAATTTGAAATGATCTTGTTTACCTTCTTTTTTTCCTGTTTTGTTGTCATAGAAAACATGCGGTAGAAGAAAATGAAACCATGTGATGTATTTTTATCTTATCTTTTTAAAGAATTACTTGGATTGGTAATTATGCTAGAGGTATTGGTAAATGAAAATTACTGTAATATATACTGTATTAATATTTGGTTGGTTCTAGTGAGAGATAAAAGAAGATTTGGATTCACATGTTTAGACCTTGGTATTGGTAAAATGCGTGTCATACTGATCATTGTTGCGTTAGATTTTGTTGTTAGTGTTAGTCACTAGATGCAATCATAGTAAATGAGCTTCCCTTTCACAGAAACATCTTTTTTGCCGAATTCATTTTGCTGTTCCAGAGTTTCTGGGGGAAAAAATCGTTTTAATGGAGTAAGTTAGCAGGCAATGTTATTGTGTTTTTTGTTGCAATTGTGTTGATTATGTATTGGTGTGCATTTCCAATACCGTATTGATATTGGTGATATGTACCTTGATATGTATTAATTTCAAGCTATATGATTACCCAATTCACTTTGGCATAGGTCTTAAATTAGGTCACTGAACTATTTAATATTGTGCTCTTCACTTCTGCTTTTGGAATACATAAAAAAAAGATAAGTATCCAGAGATTCAAAAGCTTTCTGCTAAGGTTTTCGAATGTGCATCTGTATACATGTTTCAACTAATGATATGAATTCCCACAAACCCTTTTATAACTTTTTTACCTTTGCAGAAATGCAAACACTCTTCAAGAGCTACCTTTAAGAAATGCTCGCTCTTGTAGTGGATTCTATCAAGAAATAAAGTTTATTAATTTACATACCTAAATTTTGTGACCTGTTTTGTTGGGATGATCCTTAATACCCTTATAACACAGTTCACTACAAAAAAAATGCCTTTTAGAGTCGCTTTAAAAACCGACTCTAACTAGCCTAAAAGTGACTCTAAATCATTTTTGGGTCAGTTTGAAAAGCGATCCTGTATATGTGGTCCAAGAATTTTTTTAAGGTCGCTTTATCCATTAAGGTCGTTTTTCGCCAAAAGGGACTTAATTCGGGTCGGTTTAAAAAACTGAACTATAATTGTGGTCGATTTGGAAAAGGACCACAATTTAGGTCCTTTTTAAACCAACTATAATTCGGGTCGATTTAAAACCCGACTAGAATTGTGGTCGGTTTGGAAAACAGACCAAATTCTAGTCGGTTTTTTAAAAGAGACTTAATTTGGGTCAGTTTGGTTGAAACTGACTCCAAAACAAGGTAATAATTTTAAAAAAAAAAAAATTGGTTGCTGATATTTTCTCAGCAACCAACAGAAAACAAACCCCAAATTCCAAAAATTATTTTTCCCTGATATTTTCTTTCGATACATTCTCAAGAAGCCAAAAAGAAAAACATATTCAAGCTCTCATTTGGGATTTATTTGTTGAACAGTATAAGGATTATAGCAGGAGCTGCTATCTTAAACAAGTTACTGTCATAGCAAGATAATTTTCCATATTAAACAAGTTACTGTTAATAGACGAGGGTTAGGGCAACCAAGAAGCAATCATATGATACAGCATTTCATGTGTTTATGCTTTGTATAAATGAAAATCTGCTCTAACATCAGTTACATCACCAACCAAAAGTCATCTTTGACATGTAGTGGGCAGTTATACTAAAAAGGGCATAAGGTCCCAAAGTAGGATTTGAGACACCTTAAGGTACATGTACAATTCGCAAGGCTTGTGAAGCATCATTTAGTGTCAATACATATCAGGCAGCTTACATCACAATCTCTATACTCTAGAAAATGATTTTCATGAATGAAACTAATTGAATTGTTAATCAATCACTAGTAACATCTCAAATGATGATGATTGAGAGTCACTTTTAACAACAGATAACATCAATGGTATGTCTTTGAAACAAGTTAAATATGAATTTAATGCTTTTTTAAAAAACAAAACAAAAAAACTGTTGGACTCATACACGCAACACTATTTAATGCCAGTAAGACAAATGAGTTTCTCAAACCAATAAGATGCATAGTCTACAATGCTTGTACTTTGCAGGTTTCTAACTTCTATTCCCAACTTGTCAGGTTTCAGTTTGCTATAAAGGTTGGAGAATGGAGGGCATCATGTTATATTTGGTATGCTTTGTCTACACAAATGAGGAAAAAGGAAGAAAGAGTTGCCCAAAATCCAGATTGTCATTTGATGAACTTCCTATGCAACTGCCCTACTCATAAGAGTACTGCTTTCTCTCTCTAGGTTGGGGCTGGCTCAAAGAGTCAAAGGGGTAAGCAACTAAGACCCCTAAAAAGAGTAACATTAAAGACCCCTAAGAAGTAGAGTGAAACTCACTTGCAAGCAAGTATTTAAACAATTAAATAGGGTGACTTGAACCAACCTCTCATGGTGGAACTCACTTGCAAGCAACCTGTCTGACAGACATATAAGACATGCTCATAGAAAATCTGTTAAGTGATAGATATGATCTCAGCTTATCTGAGGGATTATGACTAGAAGAAAGAATTATTTGTGGATAATTAGCCTCACATTATGAGCAAATCCTCCTATTAAAATTTTTTCATGAGCATGTAATGCATAATTCAGAAATTTGAATAAAATGGTGAAGCTGTGGAAATAATGGAGTAAAAGACGAGAATCTGGGAGTGTGTCTAACGGAATTTGATCATTGTAAGTTGATTTCAATCTATCATGTTTTTGAACAAAGTGGGTTGGCTTGTGTATTTTAATTGTAAATTTAGTTGGTTTCGGTAGTTTGAATGGAAGCAAGCAAGGAATCCTAATATAAATGTTATTGTTTACCCTGTGTTATTGACACTTGCCATATTCAATTGGATACAGACTTGTTGCTATACCTTAAAGAATGCTCTGACAGATAGGGAGGAGAATGCTACTTAAAGAATAAGCACCTTTTCGGCTAAAATCCACAGAAAACACCAAACCAAACCCAAAATCAATCTACAACTCCATATTTGATACAGCCAAAATCACCCTCAACCTTAAGCCAAAACCCAGCAACAACAATCAATAACCAAACAAAGACCTATTCGGCCATTACCAAAAACAGCCCCATATTTGATCAATCGCCCACAGAGTTTCAATCCGTGAAGGGAAACACAACCTCCAAATCAACCACAATCACCGAAAATCATCTAATAAAATATCCATTCATCACTAAAGGAAATTAAACCCAAATCAACAATATTTCAGAAAGTACCTATCCGCACGGTTCTGAACTCGGAAACCACCGGTGTTGGCGTCGCCCACCCCCAGCTCCGACGACCCACTCCAAATATCACCGGTGTTGGCTTGTGTATTTTAATTGTAAATTCTGATCCCAAAGAATCACAGCTAATTTCTGCTACAAGTAGTGAAAATCATCAAAATAATTCTTAAACTTAGCCGAAACTCAAGAGAAACCAGCTTTCAAGCCCACTACATCCCTCGCAAACAAGAAACATTACAAATGAGAATCGAAACACCACAAAGAGACCACTGTCCCTTTGTCTTTTCAATTTTCTGAGAGAGAGAAGAGCAGAGGAACTGATAGAGAGAGAGATTGGGAAGGAAACACACCAAGGGTTCGAGGGAGGAGATCTGGCGGAGGCGTCCGAGGCGGGTTGATACTCGATTTCTGGCGCAGCCCCCCGTAATACCGCCCTGCTCCCCTTTCCTTCCTCTTCTCTTCTACTCGTTCTCTCTCTCAAACTCTGCGTCTCCTCTCTCGGGTGGGTGTGTCTGAAGAGAAAAAGGGAGAGAGATAAGGTTGAGTTTAATAAGGCTCAACCACACCTCACTTTTTGAATTTTTAAAATTTACCGCCCATTTTTTGGAGTCGGTTTTATAAAAATGACCAAAAATATTTTATTTTGTAGTCGATTTTGCAGAAGGGATCCAAAATATTTTTTTGATTATAGTCAGTTTTGTAAAACTGACTCCAAATATAATTTTTTTTGGTGTCTGTTTTGTAAAAGGGATCCAAAAATAATTTCTTTGTAGTCGGTTTTGTAGAAGGGACCCAAAATAATTTTATTTTGTAGTCAGCTTTGAAGAAGCGACCCAAAATATTTTTGTTTGTAGTCGATTTTGTAGAAGGGACCCAAAATATTTTTTTGATTGTAGTCGGTTTTGTAAAACCGACTCCAAATATTTTTCTTTTGAAGTCGGTTTTGTAAAAGCAACCCAAATTTTTTTAGGTTTGTAGTCGGTTTTGCAAAACCGACCCAATTTTTTTTGGTTTGTAGTCGGTTTTGCAAAATCGACCACAACTTTTTCAGTTTATGGTCGCTTTAAAAAAACTGACCATAAAATGGTATTTTAGAGTCGTTTATGAAACCGACTCTAAAAAAAGAGACTATAATCACCGGTTTTTTTGTAGTGTCTTATTAATGTCTTAATAATGATGCTTCACATGATCCATATTGATAATGATGATCCTAGTGATCCATTTGATGAGATTCATTACCATCTTTGACCTTGCTGTTGAACACTACTTTGGATTCATGTTGTTACTCGATTTACATATACCATTCCAAAATTAATCGTGCACTATATTGATATTTTTGTTGGGTGTCTTACAATTTATTTTCATTTATGTGAAAATTGATTATTTGGGTGAAATTTAAATGATCTTGTTTTTACCTTATTTTTTCCCTGAATTTTTCATAAGAGTATTGCCGTTTTGTCTTGAGTATGATGTCAAATATGTTTTAAACGTTTATTAATGCCTTTACTTGTCTCATTATTGCAGCATGGTGTAAAAGAAGATGTGGTGAACATGGTGGCACGCACCCCTTAATTATGATCCAGCCACTCACAGCATCTTTCTTGCATAATGCTCAGACTTTGACTACCTGGCTTAAGTTGTTGTTTTACTTGTATAATTAATTTTTCATGGATACTACGGTATTTTTGTATTTTGAATTTTGGTACTTAACATAACTATTCAATAATATTGTAATTTTATTCAATGGGATGTAGTATTTTATGTTTGTCTAATAATTATGGGTGATGTGATGGTTTAGTTTATTTGATCACGTAATGTCAACAGGTTGTGTTTTTTGTTAATTTATTTTTTTTAAAATAAAATAAAATCATTTTGCATCCCTTTTGACAAAAGGGATGTAAAACTTTTTTACATCCCTTTTGACAAAAGCGATGTAAAGTTACGTCGCTTTTGTTCAAAGGGATGTAAATCTAGTTTCCCAACCCCGACTTTTACATCACTTTGAAAGGATATAAAAGGTTTTACATCTCTTTTAAGGCTATAAGCGATGTTAAAAAAATGAAGACAAAGAGCATTTTTTTTTTGTAGTGCATCTGACATTATGTGGTGAACCTAGCTTGATCAACTTTCATAATTTTGGACTATTTTAGCATGGTAATAATGTTCAAATTAACAATAGTCTTGTTGGTGAACATTAAATTTACTCATTTACCACTCAAGTGGCCAAGCGAATAGACCTATGTAAGGATTATGTATAAAATGTTTTTGTCTCTGTAAGTGAATTTCAGGGATTTAATTTTGCTTCACAATAAATTTCCTCCCAATTGTTTAGCAACGTTTCTGTTGAGAAAGTACCATTAACATCTAAGCAGTACTATACTTGACTTTGTTACCTTTGGTTTCTGTAAATGAATTAAACCGTCAGATTTTATTTTGCAACAAAATAAGTACCTGATGCGAACCCACTAGTAACAAAATATAAAAAAGATAAATCGACTACTTCGAGAGAACCGTGATCTCTAATAGTTACTTTAAGGGAGCCTTGACCTCCAAAACACAGTCAACTATATTATAAAACAATATTCAACTCATACCTTATTATTGATTATTTCTTCTTTAAATAGAAGAACTGATTACATAAGAGACCAATTAGGTATTGACTTCTAAGACTGGACTCTAACTCTAATAAGGAAATGATCTCAATTAGAGATATATCCCTTATTAGAAGATATTATACTCCTTATTAGACTGTAACACAATATCAGACAATATCAAATAATAATGATCGTATCATTCCCCTCTCCTAACAATTTTCTTGCCCCCAAGAAAAAAATATAGAAACTACTACTAAACAATAAAAATCAATTAACACTAACAAATATTGAAAAAGGAGCGCAAAATAATGACCATCGGTGTTAAATTTTCTTGAGACGCGTTGACTTGACGTTACCCTTTGCTTTCAAGACCATACTTTTTTCCATCAATGTTTTGATTGCTTTGATAGATGATAGATACCATTTTGAAGTCATGCGGCCTTCATTGTTCATCCTCTTTTTTGTTTTGTTTTTTTTTTTTTTAAGCAAACGAAAAGAACATGACATGTTTTTCTTCTCCTTTTAAGCCAAAGGAACAAGACTTCTTCTTTTTTTTTTCTTCTTTTTCAGCCAAACAAAAGATTGTTTCTTCTTCTTTGTATCTCTCTCACCCTCAAACCAAAAACAATATCCCCGGGCGTGGAGGCGGTTGGGATGTTGTGTAGATCGTGGTTGGTTTGGTTTGTGGAACGTGGCTAAAAGGACAATGATCGTGGGTCGTGAATGGCTTGGTCCGTGGATGGCAACGATGATGACAAATCTTGTTGAGCATTAGCATTGGCTTGTGGTGTGGTGGTTTGTATGAAATTTTCTGATCAGTTTTCTTTTGGGCTTCAGTGTTTGGTTGTATTGTTTGGATTGTGGCTTGAACGATTGGGAGATTGGTTGGGGTGTTTATGAGTCTTATGGTTGAGCAATTTGGTGTCAACGGTGGTTGGGTTTTGGGTAGCAACGGTACTTGGGTTGTAGTTTCCTTTGGTTTTTGAATGGCAGTAGTTGCTGGTTGGGATTGGGTTCTTAGGACTAAATTGGTGGTACACCTCACTCATATGCGCCATGGTAGTGCGTACCTGTTGTAGAAGTTTAAGGAGCCTATCATCATGTTGTTGTTGCGTTGTCATGGGTTGGTGATTGTTGTAGAAAACAATCAGCCTTGCTCTGATACCACTTAATGTGAACCCATTAGTAACAAAATATAAAAATGATAAATCGACTACTTCGAGAAAGTTATGATCTCCAATAGCTACTTCGAGGGAGCCTTGACCACCAAAACACAGTCAACTGTATTATAAAACAATATTCAACTCATACCTTATTATTGATTATTTATCCTTTAAATAGAACAACTGATTACATACGAGACTAATTAGGTCTTGACTTCTAAGATTGAACTCAAACTCTAATAAGGAAATGATCTCAATTAGAAATATATCCCTTATTAGAAGATATTATACTCTTTATTAGACTCTAACACAATACCAAACAATATGAAATAATAATGATCGTATCAGTACCTCCCAAATTCTCAAGCGCTTATTAACTGTCTAGCGTCACACCAAGTAAACCACAGCAAGTTAATTAGTTGATTATTAAAATGTATATGAACAAGTTTTTTGTTAAAGAATGCCTTTCATAAGTTTTGCAGGGAATTGAGGATGTGATATTTTCTTTCAGTAAATTTATTGGCATTTATTTTACTTGAGTCAAGATAAAGCCTGGCATGATCGAGTCATGATCTCAAAAAGTAGAGCTGTACAAATGGAGCGGTTATAACCGCCCCATAACCATTAACCGCTTAGTTGTTTTAGCAGTAGGGATAGTCGGTTAATAACCACTNGTTACAACTAAACCCCTCTGGTAGTTAGGGTCAAGTACAAGTGGGGTTATTTGGGAGTAACCTTAACATTGGGAAAAGGGATTTACCGACGGATTGTCAATAAGCTATGACGAAAATGTTTACCGTCGGAATCAAACAACATGTTTCAACGAATAAAGGATTTTAAGCAAGACATCCCGACTGACAACATCGGGTGAATATAATGTCAAGCAATCTTAATTCGACGATAGAATCACATTACGAAACTTTAAAAAGTTACAATCAACCCCTTAAAACTACCCAACACTTTTAGTTTGCCCCATCTGTTAGCATTTTCTATTAACTTTGATGGAAAATGCCTTACATGACCTATATGTGACTAAAATTGTCCATTATACCATCTTATATGTGTAAAAATATAATTGTGAACCTAAGATTTAAAAAAATATAATTCGTGGAATGTAAAAATACATGCATTACTCGTAAGATTTGACGAGATTAAAGGTAACAAAGTACTGGAGCTCAGAAAATGAAATGAAATTACTACATGTGATATCGATCCATCGCCCCAATGTTTTCATTGTGAATGCACTTTTAATTAATGAGCCTGAAATTCATCGTCCAGGTGTTTCCATCCTAGTGCTCTTTACCGTCAAAGCTGTATGCCGATTGAGACTACTTCTTGCAATATATGGGATTTAATAAGCTTCTCAATTTGAAATTATATATGGTGCAAATTAAAGTCATCAAATTTACTAGTTCATCAAATTTACAAACATAACAAAAGTAAAAGAAATTCATAGGAGTATAGGACGTTACGTACCAAGAGGAAGCAGCATCTAAGTAGCGGTAATGGGCATGGAGACTACTAAGAAAGCGACACCCTTAACAAAGAAATCTTAGTCGAGATGAAGACTCTAATAAGAGGACTCTATCAGTAGAGTAGTAGAGTAGTAGATCATTATCATTATATTATCGTTAATTAGTAGCAGACTATATAGCAGTAGTAGATTATTATTAATTAACTATCTATGTTTTAGTTCATCATTATCTCATAAGGTTGTAAGGCTATTTAAGCCATGTGACTTGGTGGAATATAGAATTAAAAATTATTATTATTATTATTATTTTGATAATTGATTAAACTTTCATTAACAAACATGAACTCTTTACAAAATAAAACTTTAACAAAACACTAAGTTTCGAAAACCTCTATACAACCACATCTATATCCATATATTCAGTATAAAACTCTCAACAAATTAAATTAAAATCTCATTTAAAATTCCATCAATACCCCAAGCATTACAAAGAATAACATTCTCACATGTCTTCCTAAATTTGCCTTTGGACATAAACCGAAGCTTCACTTTCCACTTAATCTGCTTTAAAATTTGCTCTTCAAACCAATGATTGTTCTCATGTCTTAAAGCATTTCTAGTTTTCGAAATTAATATTATTAATGGAAGAACCAAATACTACCCTGCAAATATAAGCTTTCATAGTCTTACCCCTCCACTCCTTCAGTCCCAAAGACACCACATCATCCCAACATGTAGGTGGATGCAAAACTCCACATAGTTCCATAACATGTTTTCAAATTCTGTCCTCAATCCAAAATCTGCAAAAAATGCATTTCACATCTCCTAAAAAACCCTAGCACAAAAACTTTCTCCAAGTTGAAAGTGCATCCCTCATTGCCATCAATCCACAATTGGGTGCTTAATACGAATGGCATCCTAAGTATCTGAACAAGAATACATACCATTTTTTGAAGCAGACCATTGCGGAATATCCTTCTCACCAAGAGGAACCAAAGTTAATATACTTTGAATATTGACAAGCTGATCAGAGTGAGCAAGCCTCCAATTCCAATGACCATCATTGATGACAGAGTCTAATCGGACCTCGGTGTTAAGTATCAAATTAGAGATGTGTATTTTGACCAATACCAACAGCAAAGGAAAGAAAATTTTTGGCTTCATCTTTTAGTTTCAACAGTTTCCTCCAACTTCAGGGGCAAAGATTATTATGTTTCCATCCCACATTACGTAGGCACATAACATAGGACCACCGGGAGAAAGAAAAGTTAAAAGAAAGACATGGAATAGAAAACTTGCCATCCTCTCCCTGCTGTCGACAATGATGAAAGTGGTATTCTCTCTCTCTCTCTCTTTTGCTCGCTCTCTGATTTTTGGTGACTTTTTTTTTTTTTTAATGTTCTTTTGTATTAACTGTCAAAAAGTATCGAAAGTAGTTTATTAACTAGTATTAATTATGCTAAACAAATTACCAAAGGTTTCATTTAATAGATTTTGAAGTATAAGAATTACTCTACTGTTCAACCCCCTTCTCCTTTCGGCTGTTGCTTTTTCTTTTTCTTTTTTTTTTTGTACGAGAAATATATGTGAGCATTTCCGTTTCCAAAGAATAGCAATGGGAACGGTCACATCTCTCTATACTTGGCATAGCAGCTACTAATGATCTTCCACATGGCTAAGAGGTTAACGTGAACATGATAAGATTCTTTGTGTTCGATCAATTCTGAGGGAATTACCTGATGATCCAAGGTCGCCCATAACTTAGTTTTTATATTGTACTCTTTATTTGCGAGAATATTAGACTTGAGCTTTGCTTTGCTGCAATTTGTCCATCTCACCTGGATGTACCTCGCTGATATATTGAATTATGTTGGGATTTGATATGTGACTTTTACAATTGCATGTCAACTTCAACAACTTATATACAAATGGAAGAATAAGACACTTTCAAAACATGAAGATTGAATGGGGGTTCGCCCAATTAATTTCCATTAATACTCTTAATGAATCTTCAAATGGTTTTCTTTTTTATGACACTTGTGTCTTTGAGGTGGAAGTTTTTGTTATCAAAGGTACTGGTAGAGGAGAGAGTTTTTCGATGATAAATCAACCTCAACGTAATTATTTCACTTGGAGGATTGACAACTATACGGCCTTGAAAGATAAAGATCATTTGTCTGAGCATTTCAATGTTGAAGGTGGAGATAGTATACATGGTTGGCGTTTTGCTCTTATGTAATCAATCCCAAGTAGCTTTACTTATTCTATTAGTTTACAACCTTCGGCTTTATATTTTGGATATACGAAGTTCGAGTTCGACCTAGAGGGAGGAGGAACAGGATCCGACACACTCTTAGGTCTCTATCTCATATTAGATGGTTCAAAAAATTCTTCCTCTCAACAGAAAATTGTATGCAAAATACAAGCTGCGGATAAGGGACCAAATCAATAGCAAACACCTTGAAGAGACAAATCTGTTCTCTTGACCTTGGCAAAATATACTCTAAGCCATCATTTCTTTTCGACTCCTCAAAACATACATGAAAAACCAATCTAAAAATCTAATAGTATGACCGACTTATACCTTGCAATTGACCACTGGTTCTATCCCAACAACTGTTATGGTTTCCCAGAGTTTTTAGCAATGGTAGATCTCAAGAACACATCAAAGGGCTACTTCGGGGGTGATGCTTTGTTCATTGAATGCAAAATTGATGTCATATCCGTAGTTAAGGATTTCTCCTCCAATTAATATTTTGTTTAAATTGGAGAAATACAATGTCTCTTTGAATTTTATGTATTAATTAATAAATTGCAGAATCCTGTCATTTCCTTTTTCTATTCCTTTTAGTATGTAAAGTTTTTGTAGGATATAAATCCTATTTGCATGTGCTCAAAGTTGAGTTGTTTTAATATGTAAAGTTTTTGTGGCAAACTTTCATGCCAAGTGGCATACTTTCAAGGACTTTTCACCTGACAATATGTGGCAGTCCTAACTTGATCAACTTTCTTTGTTTTGGACTGTTTTATAATGGTAGTAACGTTCAAATTAACGGCTGTCTTGTTGGTGAACATTAAATTTACTCGTTTACCAGTAAAGTGGCCTAGCCAATAGACCTATGTAAGGATTATGTATAAAATGTTTGTCCCTGTAAGTGAATTTTAGTGATTTAATTTTGCTGCACAATAAATTTCCTCCCAATTGTTTAGCTACGTTTATGTTGAGAAAGTACCATTGACATCTGAGCAGTATACTTAAGTAGCTTCCGAATAGGATTCTCTCCATTTCATTTGTAATGGAGAAGATCCTTCGCTGTTCCGTTTCTTACTGCCTGTGAGAAAAAAACTATTATTATATGCCCGTGCATTTATTGTAAAATTTGTCGATCCTTCGGCATGGTCCCTCCCAACGTGAAGCCCATGCTTACACTACCTTTTACGAGAAGAAACGGAAAATTCATAACGTGAAACCCATATTAGATCCATGCAAAAATATGTAGGTGATTAACATATTTGAATGGAGCATTAATTTTAAACTATCATTTTGTTACAACTAAGCCACTCTGTTAGCCTTGGCCATTAGTTTGGATGGAAAAGTGGTCATGTGCCTTGCACGTGATCATTTTTCTATCAACCTTTCTGATGTAGGACAAGAATTTCACCTTGTTCCCGAGTGGCTCTTATTACAGAAGGGACTCGTTTTACTGTCGAGGTCAACTACAAGCGGGGTTATTCAGGAGCAACCTTACCATCGGGAAAAGTGATTTACCAATGGATTTTCAGTAAGCTGAGATCGAAATGTTTTACTGTCGGAACCGAACAACATGTTTCGACAAATAAAGAATTTTAAGTAGGACATCCCGAGTTGTCGGCATCGAGTGAATATGATGTCAACCAATCTCTGACGATGGAAGTGTAGAAGGAATAGTGATGTAGGGCAGGTCGGCGGGTTCCCAAGTAGCCATTTTGAGAGGCCATCCCGAGCGGGTTCCCGAGAAGACATCCTGACTCAGGATGTCTAGTACTTCATCCATGCTAAATCATATAAGGTCTACTTGCAAGAGATATCCTGGTAGGCATGGTAAATTGGATAAGTCACAATCAAAATTGAGTTTTGATGCTAAAAGGGAAGGACAAGGGGTGAGGGATCTGTTGGTAATTTAGTGATTGCAAATACAATAGCCAAAAAATAAGGACAACAATTGCTAAGATGATATATAATTTGTGGATGAGTTGCCATTTAAGTTTGTGGATGGTGAAGGGTTTTAGGATTTCATGAAGACAGTTGAGCCTAGGTTTTCAATTCCTTCTCGTTTTACTGTGATGAAGGATTGTTATAAGCTCTTCCTATCTGAGAAGGAAAAGTTGAGGGCAATGTTCATTACAACCAGTGCTCGGGTTTGTCTTACAACTGATACATGGACTTCAGTGCAAAACCTCAATTATATGGTTATCATCTGCCATTTTATTGATAGTGATTGGAACTTGCACAAAATAATTATAAATTTTTCTTTAATTCCTGATCATAAAGGAGAGACTATTGGGAAGAAGATTGAGACGTGTATGCTTGAGTGGGGTATTGATAGCATTTTTACTATTACAGTTGACAATGCTAGTTCAAATGGAACCACTATTAACTACTTGAATAGGAGAAAAAAGATAAGGTTGGCACCATATTGGATGGTAAGTTTATGCACGTGAGGTGTTGTGCACACATATTAAATCTTATTGTGGTTGAGGGTTTAAAAGAGGTTGATGACTCGGTGAAGAGGGTTAAATCTGTAGTGAAATATATGAAGTCTTCACCTTCAAGGTTTGAAAAGTTTAAGGAGTGTGTGGAAAGAAAAAAAGTTCTGTTTAAAGGCTTGTTGTGTCTTGATGTTGTAACTAGATAGAACTCCACATATAAGATGTTGGATGGTGCTGAAAAATTTCAAGGTGCTTTCCAACTTGTAGAAGAAGAAGATGTGAATTATGTTTCTACATTGTTTGAGGAAAGGAATGGGCAAAAGGGTTTGGGACCTCCCACTTTTGATGATTGGGACAATGTTAGGGTTTTAACCAAGTTTCTCAAACTTTTTTATGATGTCACAATGAGAATTTCGAGCTCTTTGTATGTAACATCTAATATGTACGTTCAAGAAGTTGGTGGCATTCAATCACATTTACAAGCGTATTGTGAGAGTGATGATTATGTATTGAGGACCATGGCGGAGAAAATGAAGACAAAGTATGATAAGTATTGGAGGGAACTTGATAAGGTTAATTTGATTTTGTATGTTGCGGTTATCCTTGATCCACGGACCAAATTGGATTCACTAGATTTTTGGTTCAAAGAAGTTCTCAATGCTGAGAAATCAATTAATTTGATTAAGTGGACATGATCCACCTTGATCCCCTTTTCCCGCATTTGCTTATAAAAAAAAAAATTTAAAAAAAAAAAACTAATTTGATTAGAACATTGAAGCTTTACTTGCACAAATTATATGATCATTATAACAACATTGATGGGGGTTCATCTCAAGTTCAACATGGTAGTGAATCATCTCAAGCTTCCTTAACGACAACAGATGCAAGTCAAAGTGCTAATCTTTTACTTCACTTCATGAATAGGTTTCATAAATACCTCACTTCAAAAAATGATGAAGTAAAACGGAGATAGAGCGGTATTTGACGGAGGCTGTGGAAAAACCAAATCCTGATTTTGATATTTTAAATTGGCGGAAGGTGAACTCAACCAAATTTCCAATACTTGCCCTACTAGCCCGAGATGTTTTGGCCATTCCCATTACAACAGTTGCTTCAGAGTCGACTTTTAGTACCGGAGGACGTGTGTTGGACCCTTTTCGAAGTTCATTGGCTCCAAAAACCGTTGAAGTCTTAGTATGTGCACAAAATTGGTTAAGGTCCAAACCTATTTCTAGTGGCAATGGTTTTGATTCAGAGATTGTTGATGATGATGAGGGCTATAAGCTCGAATCAAATATGTTTTCTATTACTCACTTTTTAATTTATTTAGCTATTTACTAATTCTATTTATCAATTTGAATTATAATTGTAAATCTTTTTTGTTTCNCTATAAGCTCGAATCAAATATGTTTTCTATTACTCACTTTTTAATTTATTTAGCTATTTACTAATTCTATTTATCAATTTGAATTATAATTGTAAATCTTTTTTGTTTCATTCCCCTTTATAGAAATAACTTTGAAGAACATCAACTTTTTGCTTGAAGATGATTAGTTGAAGCCTTGAAGATGCTGCTGCTGCATTGATGATTGATGGTTTAGTGTTTTGGTGGTTGCTACATGCTGATTTATTATTTGTTATAAACTAGTTTATCTTTTATGTAAGTAATGTAACATTGTAAACTTGTAACTCCTAGGTTTTGTGTGATGTAACCTTTAAACTTTGTGTGTACTGGACTTTTTATGTGTGCGGTTTGTTGAACTTTTAAGTTTAATGTGTATAGTTTATTAGTTTTATGTGCTATAGGATTGGATTGGATTCCATCATTTTATGTGTTTCATTTTATGTATTGCATTTTTTAGATGGGTTGAATTGGATGCTAGTGTTTAGTGACTATAGTGTCTTTACTTATGAATCTTTTCATCTTTTGTGAAATTTTGAATTTGAGTATTAATTTAAATGGGTTCTTGGAATCTTGTTGAAACTTTTTGATAGTTGTACATTTATTGATTCATTGAAATGATTTTATGCCCTTTTTTATTTTATAGTTGATGCACTTTTTATGAAATTATATTTTATTAGATTATTATTTAAATGAGTATTGATTTTGATGATGTGATTTAAGTCATTTTTTTTTTTTAAATGGGTTAGTTTTTTTCATTTCTTTACAAATAAAAATTGGACAAAAAATGTATATTTGAAATTGGGCCAAAAATTAAACTTTAACCAGTAAAAATAAGTTTAGAGCACTTTTTTGACAAAAAAAAACCCAATTAAAATTAACTCATTTGAGCCCAAAGCCCAATAAGAATTCGGATTTAAACCCGACCCGCACGCAAACCCGCCCCGCCCGCAACCCGAAACCCATCGGGTTTGCAATGGAAAATGCGGTTGTGTAACGCCCGAGGAATTTCTAATCTCTTAACATATTATTAAAATAATGATATATGTTGAGGAATTATCATTTAGCTTGATATAATGTTTAAGAGACGTTCATGAAGTTTAAGAGATTTCTAGTCAAACCCTTTAGAATCTCTTTAGAAAATGATCATTTTCTGACGAACAATCTTGTAAGTATCAAAAACTAGGTCAAACGAACTCAGTTTTACTCAAACTGAAGCCCGTTATGCTTGTATCGAACCCTCTACGACATAGTAGATTTTCGATAAAAGTCAATCGTTGACCTTTTTAAGCATAAAGATGACTAAAAATTTTAAATTACATCGCTTACATGGCACTTTTGACCCGTGCCTTATTTCTAAATGGAGTTCACCATTTTGATTTTATATCATAAATGGACTCTATTTAGTATATACATGGTTTTTACTTCGGTTTGGTGAAATCGGAATTCAATTCCGAGGCAGTTAACTTTTGGCCTAAAAACCGAGCCTTAAAACCTCCATAGTCGAATTTAGCTTAAAACTGCTAAATTCACTGAGTAGGGCCGGCTCTTTACTGATTTGGGAGCTTAGGGTGATGACACATGGTAGTAGGAGAAGCTGCTGGAAAGAAGGACAAAAAGCCAAAAAGTCTACAAGTAAGCTTGACTTGGTGAAGACTTTGGTGGCTTGTATGGAAAGTTTGCTTTCCATGCAGACTAGGCTGCTTGTGCGTGTGGAAAGGGTCACTTGAAGCCTTGACTTCACCTATAAAATAGGAGAAGAGAGGCCAGAACCGAAATCATTCAGTTCTTGCACCCAAAAACAGAAAAGTCCCTCCATTCATCGCTCAACACCTCTCACGGCACCTAGGGGGTTTTTGAGCAATCTCTTCTCCAAACGGTCAAAAATTAATACAACACTTTCTGAGGTTCCAGAAGCTAACCCAACCTTTAAAGTCATTTGGAGTCCATTTGAGGTATGAAAGCTTCATCCTCCTCAACTAGCTTCAAAACCGGCTCAATAGAGGGTGTTGGGGAATTTTTGTGGTTTTTCACAACCTGTTTGCATGGGCTGTGTATGATCACTTAGGATGGTTCTAAAACTATTTTATATCATGTTTCCATTGATATTTGGGCTTTGGAACATGAGAAAACATCAAGAATACATCCACACCCATTCGGCCTCTATTGAGTATTTTTTGTGGATTTTTGATGCTAATTGTTTTGCTAAGTATTCTTTGATGATATTTGATTTTTCTAACATATATTTTATGTATCTAATATGTGTTTGGAGTATGTTTGATTATTGGTTTAGTTCAAGGATCCTAAAGTGCTCAAAAGACTAAAATATGGAGGCAAGCGGAGCTTGTTTTTAAAGGAAATATGGAAAAGGTTTATAAAACTTGTAAAATCAACCTATATATTGTTTGTTGGTTGTTATTTTTAATCTTATAGGTGGATAACACTCAATCTCAATGCCTAAACGTTATGTGGCTCTGTCCTTCGGCGGTATAAGCATGAAGTTGAGTGAAAATTGGCTATAAGAGATTCTTTCAATATTGTACTTATAACTCATAATAAGCCCTTACTAATATAGGGATGTTTATGCAGTATTAACTCTTGTTTGTTTAAATACTCACCTCGAATTATGCCCTTACTTCGGTGGGGTATTCGAGTGCAATATTGGATGATTTACATTATTGTCAACGGGATCCTTATGACATGTCTCACTTATTGGGATTTCATAAGTTAAATGCTTTGAATAATTATATGACAATATGTGAGAATACTCACAAATATGACTTGTATATATGTATGAGTATACGTATGGATAAAATCAAGTAATGAAAATGAATGAAGTGATGGATAATAAAAAAAAACTAAGAGCAAGGATCCTGAAGACTGACCAATTATTATTGATTTGGTCATTGATGTATATTATTTGTATCCATATTGCTAGGCAGTGGTGGATCACTATTATTCTGCGGGGAAAAGTGTAAGTATGGATGTACTTACTGGGCTGACGCTGCTTTCTTTTATATTCAGTATTGCTTTTATCATATGCATGTGTTATGAACTGCCCATACAATACATATGCATACTCTGTGAAATGGTAATGATGTGACATTAAGCTGGTCATGGGCGGGGGGAGATCGCTGATCCAGTGGACAAAAAAAAAAAGGGTCTTGTCCCAGCTGGTGATGTGGCGGGGGAGATGGCTGATCCAGTTGGCAAGAGCCTTGTCCTAAATCCGGTAATAAAGAACTAACGCTGGGAGTCGGTTCCAGGTGCAAACCAACAATCTGCTAAGTAGGGAGTGGTAACAGTGCGTTAATCCGGGGTTGGCCCATTATGAGCTGAGTGTTAATTTCATGTGCATTAAGACTAAACAAAGCCTTCGCAACGATGCATGAAAAATCATTCATTATATCTGTCATTGATGCTTGTTCAATAATTCAATTACCTGTTTATATGGGATGCAGTAGACTCACTTGTTTGCCTATGTAATGTGATGATGTCATGTTTACATAGACTGTGATGCAGGAAAGAAGGCGGAGACCCCTTCGTTAGCTTTGATGACTATTAGGCACTACTTTGTCGCGATGTGCTATATCCAGAAGAGACAACATTTTGTTGTATATATGTCTCTTCGTATTTTGTATGTTTTGGTTTTTATTAATTATAGTTTGTAATATATCTAAACAGTGTGATGTTGCAACTGTATGCCGTCTGTGGCATATGCTGCAACTATCTTTTATTTGGTGCATCTGGTATGCACATGTTTGTAATATTAAAACATCTAGCGTATTTTAAATTCACGAGGTATTTCAGTCAGCTCTATTGTGTAATTTAGTTGTTTCCTAGTGTTTTTAAAAGAAAAAAATATATCCGCTGCGAGACTGATCTCTGAGGTAGTAATGTCACGTGGAAACCGGAGGTTTCTGCTTACGGTTCTATTGCATAGAAACCGGGGCGTTACAGGTTGCGGGTTGAATTTTTTCAAACCCGTACCCCACGGATCGGGTTTTGGATACCCGCGAAACCCGACCCAAACCGACCCGTGCTCACCCCTAATCCTGAGAGGCCTTTTCGAGAAGTCATCCTGAGCTCCCGAGAGGCATTTTCGAGAAGTCATCTCGAGCTCCCGAGAGGCCGTTTTGAACTCCTGAGAGGCCATTCTGAGAGGCCATCCTGAGCTCCCAAGAAGCCATTCCGATCTTTTAATACCAATGATAATTAATTAGTTGTTCTATGATGTGACGACGAGATTGATTCTTTAGATTATAACATACAGCATATTGATGAATCAAATCAATAAAAGTCAATCAAGAAAGGAAAATGGTCAACTACCAAATGTCATACGAGAAGAAAATATTCGACTAGTTGAGGATATTTTGATCATTGATAGGACATTGACAATTTTTTGGTAGTTTGGAGAAGACAGTATCCTAATTGAAAGTTATAAGGATATTTTTAAATTTGGTAGTAATTTGAGAGGAGTACGTGATCTTTTCATAAAAGATATTATCTTTTCTTCATATTCTTTGACATTGTTGAGGAAAGGTTAAGTCATTTATTTAGTTTAAAGCATCATGGTATTGAATACAACTAAATTTATTCCTATTAGGGGAAACTCCATTTACTCCATTCAAACTGACACTCAATTTGCAATCACATTACCAAACTTTAAAAAGTGACAATCGACCATTGAAATACCCAACTCTTTCAGTTTGTCCCATCCGTTAGTATTTTCTATTAACTTTGATGGAAAATGCGTTACATGACCTATATACGACTAAAATTGTCCATTATGCCTCTATTATATGTGTGAAAATATAATTGTACGCCTAAGATTAAAAAAATAAAATAAAATTAGTCCCCCTTGACCACAAGCTATGGGTGTCTCTCCGCTTCAATGGCTGTAAGACCCCATAAATTTTCAAAGCCTTAAAATAAAATTTTTAACTTTTCTGGCTCACACATACGTTCGTGTAAAGCCAATAACGTTCGTTCACCACATATACATTCGTGAAATGTGTCGTATAGCATTATTCACCTCTGTGCACAGCAAGTGATGGAACCTACATATGTGTGTTAGAGAGGTACATACAAACGTTCGTCACTAGTGCACATACATTCGTATAAAGCAAGGAATGTGATTTTACCTAACAATTTTTAACCAAACGAATTTCTTTATAAATATACCTCACCGCTCTCACCTTCAGACAAGATCCTACTCTACCTAAACCAACTTTGTGAGTGTGTGAGGGTGTGAAAGGAATCCTTAAGGCGAAAGGAGGAAGCCCTTTAGTTTTCATCTCCAACAAAGGGTAACTTCTTAACCCTAGTTTGTTTACTTAAAGTAATATCTATATTGTTGCACAAGCAAGATTATTTATTGTATGATTTACACGTTTCAAAGAAGTGTTAAGTCACAAAGTTTTACGTGTGTCTAGTAAGTTTTTAAAGGAGATTTAAAGGATTCATGTATGTTATTTCATTTTATCTCATGAAACACCTTGATTTCCTTTCTATAGTCAAGCATGTGGTATAATATTCATAAAGAGTTTAGTTTTACAAGAGTTTTACTCAGTTTTGGGCATTCTGGACACATACAAACATTCCTGTAAGAACACGTATGTTCATGTACAAACGATCGTGATTAAGATATAGGGGTGTAATCGAGCCGATCTTGAGCGAGTAGTACTTGCTCGAGATCGGCTCGTTTGATTTTTTGTTGAATCGAGTTCGAGCTCGAGCTTGACACGAGCCTTGATTTTGTGTTCAAGCTCGGCTTGCCGAGGTAGAATCCATGTGCGAACTCGAACTCGAGCTTGATAATTTTCGCCGAATTCAAGCTCGAGTACTCGGCTCGAGCTTGGCTCAAGAAAGCTAAAAGGCAAATCTCAAAGCCTGAAATCTCTCTTTTCAACACCTTACACCTCATGCTGGAAGGCCGAAGACGTTGGCCCACAAAACGACTGAGAACGACGGCCTTTTATGAAGTTTTGGGAATGACAGTATCACAGGCTTTGCAACGGCTGTATTTTTTAGAGGAAGAAATGAAGTTGCAGCAGCTAGGCTTTACTGTGGGAGAAGGAAGCTTTGAAACAACTGTATTTTTGAGAGGATGTAATGAAGATTGGCTCGCCAAGGTGGAATGAAGACAGAAGTCTCGCATGCTTCATCTCAGTGACCACTAACCTTTATGGCTTTTTCCCTACAAAACGAGTTTTGTTCTCCTTCAACAAATGAGTCTTTTGGTGGCTCTACATCTTTTAGTGTTTTTTTTTTTTTTATGTTTTTGTTTTGAGAGAGCATCTTCTAGTTTTGGGTTCAAGGCTAAAAACACCCCAAGAGAGAATATCTTCTAGTTTTGAAATGCAAAAGTTCTAGAAGATAGGCTTGATAGTTCGCATCGGTAAAAAGTAAAAAGTAAAAAGCACCATGATTAACATGTGGTTGGTTGGTAGCGTAAAATGAGAGAATGAGCTCTGATTTAGATTAAGCTTACATACTGTAGAATTTTCTCCAGCATGTATGCTGTAATAAAAGTAAGGGTCCAGATTCATTTTAAAATTTTTTAAAATGAATCTGGACCCTTACTTTTATTTTAAAATGAATCTGGACCCTTACTTTTATTACAGCATACATGCTGTAGAAAATTCTACAGTATCTAATCCAAATCCCTCTGATTTTGGTGAATGAATAATAAATTGACGTGATAATTGATAAAATTAAATATAAAAACAACAGTCATGATATATTATAACAATCTAACGGATGATAATTGGCAAAGAGAGCTGGAGAATTGTGTATTAGAGCTGACATGAAGTGATTGCAATAAATGTTGCCTGAAGTCATGCGTTGGGATACTGTGTGTATGTGTTGGGATACTGCGTGTAGTTAATGCTGCGAAGGGAAAAGAGCTGGAGTGGAACTTGAGAGATGAGAAAGCTTCTCATCTAGGAATCTTTCGAGATAACCGAAGAAAATGTATCTTCTTTTTTTTGTAAAAAAAAAAAAAAAAAAAAAGATCTTATGTGTACTTTAGTAGGACAGATATTTGTTGGGATACGCTTCAAATTTAGAAAAGCTTTGATAAAGAAAAACAAAAGTACTATTGAACCCCTCTTACTTCATAAAAGCCAAACAAAAAAAAGAAAAGAAAAAAAAAAGAGGCCATTTGACGGATGTGGAATGTGGTGAGTTTGCTGGGTTTACGTTAATCTTACACCAAAACAAATTAATATTTATATTTATCTATCTTTTTAAAGTCACTTTAAATGATAATTAAAAAAGTATTAATTAATTATATAAGTACTTAGGTCGTAATTAAATCCTTTTAAATTTATATATCTTCATCTTCATCTTAATTTCGAAATCTGCAATTAAAAATTAGAAATTTTATTTGAAATAATGAAATCTTAGTTTATTAGCATTCCATATTTGCATTTGTTAATATTCTCTATGATTCTAACATTTCAATTTAATATCCAATAATATTTAAAAACAATAATACATTAAATTTATATTTATTTTAGTTAATACGATTTTAGGGGAATATGTTTAATATAATTAAAGAATATGGTTTTATATTTAGACTTTTAATTAATGCGATTTTTGGAGAAAAAAAATTAAGAAGAATTTTTTGCTAGCTAATTATAGGAAAAATTGAGAGATTTGAGTAAAATTTAATGCAAAATTAAAATTTTGAAAATGAAACCTAAATTTTTTTCCTTCCCAAGTGATCCAATTGGCTACAGATAAAGTTTGGTTGAAATAGTACCCTACTTTCGTTCATAACATTGTTATTTCTGATCGATGTACAATTTGATTTTCTAAATGAAATAATGAAAGTTTACTTTTAAAAAAAAGAAAAAAGAAAAAAAGAAAAAGTGATCCAATTGGCTAAATAGTATTTGAACACATACTTAATTCTTTAATATTCATAGGTTAATTTGTAATTATGTGAATACATACTTATGATATATGTGATTATGTGAACTCAAACTTATAGTTTAGTTTTTAATCATATATTTATAAATTATGATACAACAATTTATAATCTATATACCTAATCATAATCTATATATATATATATACTTACATACTTAATATTGATTTAATGATTGTATTATATGAACTAAGTGTTATCATCTCATCTCGAACAAAAAATTATTATTATTATTTGATCTTGTATCTAATAATAAAAAATTGTAACGATAGTCAATATAAACCATAATAATTATTATATAATCATATGGTCTTATGTATCTAATAATAATACCTCTTTTTTTTTAGTTTAATGATAATACTTAATTTGTGATTATAATTAGCACATTAGTGATTACAATCCTGATCACTTAATTTTGGATTATATGAATAACATTGTCATTGTATCTAAGTATCACATTGTAATTATATCTATAATTTATACTTATAGACTTATAGTTTAATTTGTAATTATATATGTTTTTTATCATTATGAGTCATAATTATTATAATTCTTAAATATAATCAAAATATGAGCATGTGATCTAAATTTTAATAATAATACTTAGATTATGAATATAAGAAATACATTTTTGATTCTAATGCTAACATATTTGATGTTACACACTAATCATTAGCATAATAACTTGACCTCTTTATATATGTTACACACTACACTAACATAGTAACATATTAACATATAAGTATTAGATAATGATTAATGACTAACTTCAAATTACTTATAAATTATATTAACTAAGTTACTTATTAATTTAGTAATACTAAGTT
>FXXK01001318.1:0-11977 GCA_900184695.1 Betula pendula
AGATAGAGAACACGTAACAAATATTTTTTTTTTTCTTCTTCCCTCTTCCTTATCTTTCTTCTCATTCTCTTTTTTTTTTCTCTTCCTTCTCTTCCCTACTCCTCTCCAAAGTGCAGGCAGGGACGGAGATCAAGGTGCACGGGAGCCCAGCTCCCTGCAGCTCCTCGCTGCCAGGACACTCCCTGCACAGGGAAGAAGAAAAGAAAAAAAAAATAAAGGAGGAGAAAGAAAGAAAAAAATAATAAATAAACCTTGTACCAACAATTGAATATGAACAATTTTTTCCACCCCTCTTACTTCTATAAAAAGGCTACTTGAACATTTTGAGGCATACTTTCTAAGATGTCTTGAAAAACATATATAATAATTACTTAGTATTTAAATAATATTTTTTATATATTATATAAAACTTTGATGAAAAGTGATTAACAATAACTTTTTTGGAACCCATTAATATCAAAATCCTGGTTAGCCGCGTTTATAACCGATAATGAACCGGTATTATGCAACCGCAAACGGGACCCCGGTTGCGGTGCGGTGTTAAAAATAAAAAAACGTGACCCCGGTTGCGTTGCGGTATCCAATACCGGCAACCGCAACCGTTGAACACCCCTAGCTCTACTGTAGTTGTGAAAAAGTAAAAGATAAAAAAAAAAAAAAAAAATTGGAATCTGACACTTTACCCCAATCAAGCCGGATGATCTATTCAATTCCCAGTATCTATGTTCCATGTCAATTACTAGGTAGATATACACAAACAAATTAACACTACAATTAGTAACAATTAAACATCCTAACGCTACTAAAATAATCAGAATGAGATTTGAAAAGGGCTCATGATTAATAATCGTCCATGCTAATCACCAACTAATTTTTACTTTAATTGCAAGACAAGATTTTCTATGAAAATTATTGATTTAAAGGCTCAAGACTTATAATCTACTTCGTTGACAAGCACAACAATTCACTTTAAATTCAATGACAATGATTTTGGAGCTATTTGGTAAATCAACATATCGTGGATACATGAAATATAAGAAATGCTAAAGCCATAACAAAAGAAAACATTCTCGGAAAGTTAAGAGCTAGTAAGATTGAAGGGAAGTTCTCTGATTTCTCAAAAGTTAGGTAGCCTAGTCTATCGATCCAGGAATTACTACAATTTTAAAATTTAAAAATATATATATAATATAATGAGTATAATTATATATATATTCACAGCGTTCATTATCAAATGCTTAGAAATAGATTTATTATATAAAAAGTTGGGCAATGTTACAGAGGCAGAAAAAAAAAAATCATCCAAAAAGCTGTCTTTTTCTTTTTTCTTTTTCTTTTTTCATTTTGAAAGACTTTTTTTCTTTAAAACTAAAAGACAATTTTAAATAAAACCTTTTTACGACATAAAGCGCAAAAAACGTTCGATGCAAAAAATTGCCTGAATTCATATAACTTGAAAAAAGAAGATTTGGATTATTTTTTACAGCATGGTATGCTGAATAAAAAAAAGTTTAAATTTTTGTAAAATTTAAAATAATCCTAGATCCTTCGCTTTTATTATACAACCATCGCGAAAAAATAAGCTTCATCCGAAAAAGAAATCCTTATCCGGGACTATATGGGCAATTTGCTTTATTATGAGTTAACATCGTTTATCTACCTAAGATATTGAGGATGACAATAATTGATTGGTACTAGAAGGTACAAATGTTTTTATTTTAGTACATGTACTTATAAAAAATGGTGCTTAGGTTTTAAAAATTATAAATTGATAGTTTCATTTTAGAAATTAATCAATTTGATACTTTTATCCATCTACCAAGGGTGGTGTAATACCCCAATATCCCTTTAAGGAGATATATGTAATTTTGGTATACATTGAGATTATTTACTGACTTTATTATTATTTTCATATAATTTGATTTAAAGGTTTCATCTCAAATGAATTGATTAGCTTTTTGGTTTAATATAGTATAATCTTATAAATATATTATGAGTTCGAATCTTCATATAGACAAATTATGTTTTAGAATGATTTTTCTCTATAAGGAAGATTTTTACAAAAACCCTATGTTTAAAATCCTAGCCGCCATATGTAGTGTTAAATAAGTATTTTTGGTTTTAATGTGTTTCCAATTTTATCTCAAAATATAACATAGCATTTAAAACTCCTTAAATTGAGGTTGATTTTGGAACAAGACATTTTTTTTTGTTAGAGTAATGATATTTATAAGCCTGGGCTGATTGAACAGTAAATCAGCCTAGGCTACATGGGATTAAAAAAAAAAAAAAAATCTGAAATTTGATGGTAGGGTCCAGTTAAACACAAAAGAAAAGCATGTGCTGATTTACTGTTCAATCAGCCCAGACTTATGTATATCACTACTCTTTTTTTGTTATTATTCTCTAAAAATCTCTAATTCTCTCCTATGTGCCACTTATGCCTCAAACTCTTCAAAAAGTTAAACCTAATCTAATTGCCTCAAAACCCTAACTAGCATCTTAAACACACACAGTCGTCGTGTGGTTTTGTTCATCCCTCCAAACAACAATTTTTGTTCCTTTGTCCTCTGCACGCTGCACCTCTTCCTTCTTACCTATTCCTAATTCTCTCACCTCCTTTCACCGAGAACGTGCAGGTATATCACTTTACTTGAATTGATCTTTTATTCATTGTTTATTCACATACATGGCAACTTTTACTCCTTATTATTCTTTTTCGTAATTTTACCGTCCTCTTGATGGTAATTGTCGCATGGCCTTATAACCATGTTTCCAATCCTGTAATGATGCCATTGTTTGTCCTTACTTGCTTTGTCTTACCTCACAATTTCATGTCCAACGTGGACTTGCAGTGAAATACATTGACGATCATACTCCTTCCTTATATCTTTTTATTTTATTTTGTAACTATGAGGATTTCCACACAAGTTTGGCTCCTCCACATCTTTATAAACGGAAATATGTTTTGTCTGTTTAACCTTTACACACTTGATTCATATGTACATATATTAAAGATATTTTATATACTTACAAATCTATCCGAATGCATGTAATTGCTTCTTTAAGTTTTATTTATAATAATCAAACCATACTTTGATTCTTGTTTACAGTAGTACATAATTCAATTGTTAATTTGACTATAGATGCTATAAATTATATTTTTATGAGAATGTATTTTTAAGGGATAGCCACTAAATTATGTTAACGTAATATCAAAAATCATGACATCTCATGCAAGTTGCATGAAGCATAAGCATTATTAATTCTGGAATTTTATGTCTTTTTAAAAGTGAATTTCATCCTTTTTGTATAAGTTTTGGAATAAGAAAGTGTTATAGGTAATTAGGCTCAATTGTAGTTAGAAGTGCATTACGAGTTTGGCCCATTTAGAGTGTTTTGGGCCATACCACTAGAGTCTTGGTTAGAAAGCACTTTGATGTTCTTCTAACAAGAATAGAATTAGTAAGATTATTAATGTGACTGAATACTTGGTTCAGATAGTTATCAGGAAATGCTTCTTCTAGCAGGAGTTTCAAGGTAAGGAAATTCTTGACCCTTTTAAGTGTAGTTTCATTGCATGATTTAATTTAAATGCTCTTTATTACTTTATGCAAAAATATATTATTTAATAATTATTCTTATATTGTATTTGACACGAATTTAATACATGCATGAAACACTTTTATAAAGATGTTTTTAATTTCTGAATTTACTTTTGTCACTCAAATTGGTATGGGTACGATGTTCGACTTTTGTGACAATTTTTCTGAGAGGAAGATGATTGTGTTAAAAAAATTATATTTTTGGGAAGTTCAAAACAAGTAAAATTTATAGTGAAGAGAAAATCCTCCCACACGTTGTCCTAGACAGTTTCATGAGAAATAAAGAAATGACAAATGATTTATTATGATAGGAAACGGGTGTGGAGGATATAGTTTTGGCTCCAGAAACGTTTAGAATGTATGAGCTCGGTACCGTTGTTTGAGATGGAAGCGCAACCGCTGAAGGACGTTGAGAATGCGGTAATCCATCGATATGTCATGCTAAATGCACTTCGATTAATTAGTTGACGGGCAGGACTGCGGCCACAGTCGTTGCCATGGTCATAAGGACCAAGCAACCCTAGTACACAGGGCGTAATAGTGTACATGGGCCCTAATATGAGATTAAATGTGACAAACTATGAATGTGGATATTTTACAAGAAATGTAAATGTGTTTTATGAGTATTTTGCTAAAGATTGATTATTTATAGACTGAGAGGTTGTCTGTATTTATTATATGATATGTATTAAATATGCTTGCAGTGATTTCAGGATGATGATATTTTCTGAATAATTATTTTTAAAGAAAATGAAGTTAACTCAACCGTTTTATGGTTGAGGGTTTTCTTACTGAGCATTTCTCGCTCACCCCTTACTATGTTTTGTTTTCAGATCGTGAGCAAACTGGTCTAGGAGGTCGGAATGGGGGCGGGACTTTCTAGGACTTCATACATTTATTTTATTATTAATTTATTTATAATAAGTGCTTTAGCACAGTTTCCATAACTATGGGTTTCCAATAAGGAACATTGTATTCTTTTGACATATCGTTTCGTTTCCGCAATTTAAGAGATTCATATTTCATATGACCCTATTAATTTATTTTGCTAATGCATTATTCATCTCATTTAGTTATCGCTTTAGTAGGCATTATTAATCTTTGCGCCTCTGCAATGGTAAATTGACAAACCTAACCCTCCCCGGGTTGGGGGTGAAGTGTTAAGCTTAGGTGGTATCTGTACACGCAGCAACATTTTAGCGGTATTTTATGACTTTTTATACACTTGGAAAGAGTTTTGGTAGGTTTTTAACGGTAAATGGATGAAAATATCAAATTGATAAATTTATAAATTCCATATATCATTTTTGTCACTTTTTAAAATCATGTACCTAGCTTTTTAATAAATAGGTAAATCACATGTGCCAATTATGTATTTAACGCTTAATTTTAACATGAAAAACTCATTTCCTGCTTTGTATTTATTAAGAAAATAACCCATCTATTGGTTATACCTTGTAGAATTTTAGAATTAATAATCTTTTCCTTATATATCACACCCTACTTTTTAAGCTCGGCGTTAGTACATCAATTTATTTAACCTTCACGTCGTACCTTGACCTATATTTCAGTATTGGTCTCAAGTGGACCCAAAGCATAGGCCTCCTGCAGCACTCTGCATAAGAAAAATGTGGAAAGAAATTAAATTTAGAGAAAAAAAAAATATGAAAGTAGAGAGAACTTCCTCAATTCTTTTAATCTCAGCAATCCGTTTTGGTAGAAGTTTGATTGTTGATGTTTCGGTGAAGTAGGTAGCATTGTGGAACTTACGAGAAAAAGAAAAAAATAAATAAAAAACAAGGCAGATACCTTAAAACAATCAGATGCAAGAGAGCATTGATGAATTTCCTTCTAATGGGGCCATCATAACTTTGAGATTATTTTATGGCATAACTTTGAGATGATTATTTTTATTTATTTATTTATTTTAAGGTTAGTATAACTTTGAGATTTAACTAAATTTGAGTGAGCCAAATTAAGAAATAATTTGTCAAAACAAACCAATAATGTATCAACTAAAGCATTAATTAATCTTATTTTATTTAAGAGAAATCTTACTCAGCATTCTTAAATAGCATTTTTTTAGCATTTTTTTTTATTTTGTTTTTTTTATTACTATTTTTTAAAAAAAAAAAAAGTTAAGAAACTGCTACTTAATAATGCTAAATAGCATTTCTCTTTATTTAATCATTTTCCTTCCTTCTTCCCCCACCTTTGGCCGGGTGAAACCAATAAAGAGATCAATGAGAAAAAGAACAGCAAACTGCAACAGGTAATTTATCATAAATATTATAATGCAAGATAGAAATAAATTAAACAAACATAGAGAAGAAATAAGTTGTATTTTGTTATATTTCAAATGGTAGAATGTCCTTCAAAGATCTGTATCTATATATGAAATTTTGAAGTACAATTTCAACCGCTCGGATAATTGCTAATAATTTGAGTTGTTCGTATCAGATAACATATATAAAATTTACATGTTCAAATAAATTTTAAAATATTCAACAATCAACTCAAACAAATAATTACAGAAATCTCGATCCGAGTTGGATTGCATAATGAAACATGTTTCAGCACATGTATAATGTATTTATTGGTTGCAAATTCATTACATCTGGTCATCATTTTGTACATGAAGACACAAAATGAAAAACCATCAACTAGCTGTGTATTTATTGTACTAGGAAGAAAAAATAGGAAAGATATTCAAAACGTGCATTAATGTAAGGTCAAAATCTAACTACCAACCTCTTCTACTTCATTAATTACTTGCTTATCCCTGGCATGCTGACCGACGGGGAAACTCCACCCATCGCATCAAGATTTATTATATAATTTGAAAGAAGTTATAGTTTTTCAAATTACGTAAATTTTAGCTATTTTTTTTAATTAAATGAAGTAAAAAATATTATCAATTAAAAGGTGATATATTATTAAAAAAGAAAAAAAATATCATTCTAAGAGTTTTTTTTAAAAACTTTTTTAAAATATAAAGTTCAGAACTTGATAAAAATATACTTAATTATTATTAATAATATATAATATTTTTAATAGATAATATGTTTTATTCCATTCAATACCAAAATAAAATAAAAAAAAAAAAGCTTAAATTCACATAATCGAAGAATCAAAGGAAATAAAGAACGAAAGAAGTCTCGCTGGTGAATAGGACCCGTCTCTCCCGCCGCCTTGTGTGGCTTACCCCGCCTCCTTGTGTGGCTTTCTGCCACCTTGTGTGGCTTACCTGTATCCTCTTCTCTTAAACTTTCCTTTGTAGATCTGATATTTTTCCTTTCTAAATTGATTCTCCAGAGACCCATATTTTTTTGTTTCTCTTGTTCCCTGTTCCAAGATTTTCTTGAAATGCAGTTGATCCACTATTTGAGCCAACCGGAGTTCTCTTCCTAAAACAATAACCTGGTAGCCCGAGATCTGGTGGCTGAGTTATTCTGTCCATAAATTTCTAAGAGTTTGGTATCTACCCTGTACTTCGAAAGAGATTTGGCAGTCGGGAGAGGGAGGCTTGTTCTTCTGAAATTGCTTCCTCTTTTTGGGTGAATTTTAGGTTCACTCTTGCGGATACACTGTACTATTTCTACAATTCTAGTGTTCTTTCAATTCTGTGATTTATTTGGTTGGGATTGGAAAGAAAATGACAGGTTGATCTTTTGGGCTTTTTACAAGCTCTTTGATTTGGTTTGTGTGAGATTATATTTCTTGTCAGTTTGTTGATTCGAGGTGGTCTTCACCTGAAGTGATTTTGTTTTGGTTTGACACTAATATTCAACCACTCAAATTTAAGTTTTGGCCTCATAGGACTGGCCATCAGATTTTTTGTTTAGTGTATTCTGTTCCCCAACACTGCAGAGAGGGAGAGCAAAAATTGTGTGTTTTTGGCAAAGACATAAGGAGGGCAGTTTCATGCCCTCACCAGCTATATGAAGCTTCTCTCCTGGAATTGTAGATGGCTCTTTCGTTCCTCTGCAATTCGAAGCTTACGGGTTTTGATACGAAACGTCAATCCTGATGTTATTTTCTTGTCTGAAACGAAATCTTCTCCCTCCCAAGCCTCTTCTATATTGAATCGCCTTGGGTTTTATTTGCTTTCTCAGTTTGCTCCCTCTGGCTCCAGTGGTGGTTTGCTTCTAGCCTGGAGAACTGGAGTTGATTTGGAATGTTTGTTTTGAATAAGAATTATATTTCAGCATGGTGCTATTCTGATTCGCCTAATCAGCCATGGATTTTATCCTGCATTTATAGTCCTCCATCTAGGAGTGATAGACCGGCTTTTTAGGACTCTTTCACTTTTGCTGGTGAATCTTTTGCTAATCCTTGGCTCTGTATTGGTGATCTTAATCATGTTTTGGATCAATCAGAGAAGTCTGGCGGCAAACCTGTAGCTAGTTCTTCAAATTGTCCTTTTTGACAGTTTATCGATCACTTTGGTGTTATTGACCTTGGATTCTCTGGTAATCCATTCACATGGTCCAACAACAGGCATGATCTTGGCACTATCAAAGAGAGATTAGATAGAGGTTTGGCTACTCACTTTTGGGTACATCTATTTCCAGAGTTCTCTCTTATGCATATTCCTGCTACCTCTTCGGACCATAACCCTATATTTCTGGATACTTCTGGTTCCTCTTTATCCTCTCCGAGACCTTTTAAATTTGAGGAGTTTTAGACAAAGGATCCTTCCTGTCAAGAAGTGATTGATGCTGCTCGGTAAATTGTGATATCTGGTAATCCTGCATTCTGTTTGATCAAAAAGCTCAAGCATACTAAACTTGCTTTAAAGAGATGGAACTCTCTTGTTTTTGGGAATATTCATAATAAGATTAAATCCTCAATGCATCAAATTGATATGGTGCAACAAGCTACTGCTGATCCCAATTCTCAGGCTTTGAAAAAGAAGCTAAAAAGTGATTTGGAAAATCTTCTGATTCAAGAGGAAACTCTCTGGCGTAATAAATTCAGAGAAACTTGGTTAACTTGTAAGGATTTGAATACTAAATTTTTCCACACTTCTACTCTTATTCGTGGAAGATCAAATGCAGTGGATTTTCTTAAAACTAATTCTGGGAACTGGACTTCGAACAGATTAGAAATTGGAAGTAATTTTGTCAGTCATTTCTCCAATCTTTTCTCTTCATCCAATTCTCCTATTGACGGTGAAATGCTGGATCTCTTCTCTCCCACCATCACTAATGATGAGAATCAAACTTTATGCTCTGTTCCTTCTGAATTAGAGGTCTTCCAAGCTCTTTCAAGTTTTGGCTCAACAAAGGCCCCTGGTCCAGATGGCTTCACTGCTTTGCTCTATAAGAGGTATTGGTCTATTGTGAAGTTTGATGTTCTGAACTTTGTTTGGAGTTTTTTCCAAGATAATATCTTATTAAAAGAGCAAAACCACACTTTTATTGCTCTTATTCTTAAACAAAGTGGCTCCCATACTGTTCACCATTATCGGCCTGTAAGCCTTTGTAATATTGTTTACAAGCTTATCACAAAAATCCTGGCTAACCGTTTGAAAATTTTGCTCCCCAAAATTATTTCTCCTCTTCAATCGGCCTTTGTTCCTAATCGTAATATTCAAGGCAATACTATCCTAGCCCATGAACTCATTCATTCCTTTAAAAACAAAAAAGGCAAGGGTAGCTTTATGTTTCTAAAATTGGATATGGAAAAGGCTTTTGATAAGATGGAATGAGAATTTTTGTTGGCCATTATGGAGAAACTAGGGTTTCATGCTATTTGGATTAATTGGATGCGTATCTGCATCTCTTCATCCTCGTTTTCCATTTTGCTAAATGGTAGCCCTTATGGTACCCTAGCAAGAGGTTTTAGACAAAGAGATCCTCTATCTCCTTTTTTGTTTATTCTTGGCTCGGAAGTGTTCTAAAGATTATTATTCTATCAAGAAAGGAGTGGTTTTCTTAAGGGGATGAAGATTGCCTGAAATTGTCCTGCTATTCACCATCTTCTCTTTCCGGATGATCTTTTGATTTTCGGCCGGGCTTCCCTTTCTGAAGCTAGCAGTATTAAATCGTGTATGGACAAATACTGTAAATGGTCTGGTCAATCCATCAATATCAATAAATCTTCCATGCACTTCAGTTGAAATACAAAGGCTTCAGCAATTACATCTATTGGCAACCTCATGCCTATTTCTCAGAATTCAACTTCAATTCATCTTGGTCTTCCTCTTTTTCATGGTAGCTCTAAAAGAGAAACTTTCCAAGGTATTCTTGAAAAGGTTTAGAAAAGAATTGAAGGGTGGAGGGCAAAAACATTATCTCAAGCTGGCCGTCTGGTTCTCATTAAGACAATTGCTGCTTCTCTGCCATCATATGCCATGAGCTCCTTTCTCATGCCTTCAAGTTTTACCAACAAACTTGATAAAATGTTTAAAGATTTTTTGGTGGGATTTTCCTCCCCAAAAATCTTGGAATCTCTCATTAAAATCTTGGGACTTTCTTTGCATCCCCAAAGCATTGGGCGGGCTGGGGCTTCGAAGAATGAAGGATGTCAACATGGCTCTTATTGCAAAATTGGGTTGGAAGATGCTCAATAATTCAGATTGTTTTTGGGTTTCCCAATTGCGAGGTAAGTATTTCTCTTCTGAATCTTTTCTTTCTTCCCCTTCCAAATCTTCTGATTCATGGATTTGGAAAGGCATTCTAAAATCTAGGGATCTTATTTCTTTAGGAGCTTGTAATAGAATCTCTAGTAATTCCACTTTATCTATTTGGAATTCCCCATGGATTCCTTCATTAGCTTCCTTTATTCCCTCTCATATTAATGATAGTAATCTTGCTTATCCTTTACTTACTGTTCGGCAACTTCTTAACAATGATCTTTCTTGGAACTTGCCTTTTCTCCTTAATCTATTTGACTACCCGAGTGTTAGAGAGATTCTTAAAATCAAATTCTCTTCTTCTCCTTTGCCAAATTTTTTGTGGACTCCATCTACAAATGGTCTTTTCTCTACTCACTCGGCCTATAAGCTTATCAATAATTTCAATCTTAGTTCTATGCACTCTTCTCTGGACTCCTTTTCATGGAAGTCATTATGGAAACTTCGGTTAAATGATAGGCTTAAACTTTTTTTTAATGGAAAATTGCATGGAATATTATCCCTTCCAAAGCTAGACTTCATGCAATTTTTCCTATTTCTATTGATGATATGGCCTGTCCTCTCTGTAATCTAGCTGTTGATTCACTTTCTCATTTATTCTTTAGTTGTTCTTTTGCTAGGATTGCTTGGAGATTTTCTTTTTGGCCTTTGGATTCCTCTTCCTGGTCTCATCTAAGTTTGGATAACTGGATTAATGGCATTCTCAATCCTGCTCTTAATTTTGGTATTCCATTCAAGGATTCACATTTGTTCCAAATTTATACAGATGTTCTTTGTGATTTACTTTGGTTCCATAAAAATAAAGCTGCTCATGAAGGTATTATCCTGGATATTTTGGGGGTGGCAGGCTCTATCAAAAAAATTACACTGGAACATTATGCAGCTTGGCAGTCTCTCACTGCTCCAGTTTCAAAAAAATGGCAGCCTCCAAAGCCTGGATCGTTTAAAGTCAACTTTGATACGGCTATTAGAGACTCTTTCTCCGTTCAAGAAGCTGTCTGTCGTGACTCTACTGGCAAGATTATTAAAGCTATCTCTCAATTCAATCCAACTTGTGATCCGACTTTTGGAGAAGCCCTTGCAGCTTCACTGGCTGTTTCTTTGTCTCTTCCCGTCTTTACTTTGGAAGGAGATTCTCTCTCTGTTATTTTGGCTTTGCAATCTCCTCTCTTGTCTAAGGACTGGAAAATTGCAAATCTAATTTCTGATACTCTTTCTTTGCTTCCGGTCTCCTCTATTTGGAAGGCCAGCAAAGTTAACAGGAGTGCAAACTTCTGCGCCCATTATGTGGCTTTTTGGGCTGCAGCCAGACCTTACTCTAGCTGCATTCCCAATTTTTTTTCTCCCTTGAGTTCTATCCCCATCTGTAGTGGCAAGGATCCACCTCCCCCTGTTTTTTCCTTTTCCATGTAGCTCTGGTTTGGTTTTTCAGTATATGTACTTACAAAAAAAAAAAAGAATCAAAGGAAATCCTTATCCCCACTGTCCTCTCCACCGGCAACCAGTGAGAATGTTCATTTATTTTTCATTACTACTGCTATGTAGATCTCGCATTTTTTTCTCCACAAAAATCACATTGGGTTCGAAATGTGAAATTGAATAGCAAAATTATTATTATTATTTAAAAAAAAAAAAAAGAGAAATGCTATTCCTCCAAATTAAGACATAAAAACTCGTGGAAACCGTGACAGGGCAAGCCATTAATTTTCACATAAGTTTGAGGTTCATCTAT
>FXXK01001318.1:40602-59328 GCA_900184695.1 Betula pendula
AAAAAGAGGAAGAAAGAGATCGTGAACGGAAACAATAAAAAAAATAGAGTCTGACCGTTGCAATTGATTTTTTTATTCCTAAAAGATGCTACAGTAGACTTTCATTTTTGAAAGTCTACTGTAGCAAATGGGATGAGGGGCTTTTATTTTAGATGCTCTGCTGGAGGAGAAAAACATGCTTTAACATCTAAATTTAGCTATTATACCCCATTTAAAGGGTCTGCTAAAGATGCTCTTATAGAAGTTGCTCTCTACACCACCTACTGAACCCAGCATTTTTAGCAAACTCAAAAAAGTAGTTTTTTTTTTTTTTAATCTTTTTTTTTTATTGAATAAATTTAATCATCACACTCAAAATTTTTTCCTAACAGCCTCAACAAGATACCCAAAATAATTGTTAAAGTAATGATTAAGTGATTAAATTTACCTCTTCCTATCAGTTTAAGTTTTTGAGACAAGTGGTGATTTAATTAACATGGTATCAGAGCCAAAGGTTCTGAGTTTGAATCTTAACTCTGCCATTTATATCTCATTTTAATGAATATTTTGTGATTAAATTTATCTCTCCTTATCAACTTAAGCTTTCGGGACAAGTAGTAATTTAATTAACAATAATTTGGTGAGTGTACAGTACTCACCAAATTTGATTAAAAAATTAATATTTCATTTTTTTTTCTCTTTACCCTTTATTATTATTATTATTTTTCTTTCTCTCCCTACAGCCTTCCTCTTCTCTTCTCTCTTTTCTTTTTCTTTTTCTTCTCCTCTCCCATTTCTTATCTCAAATAATTTATACCGATTAAAACCTGAAAACTCTTTTTATCGACCAGTTCCTAGCTTTCTTTATTAAAGTAAGTTGTATCAAATAATTTTTATTGATCAAAGATAATATTAATAATTAATAAAGAAAACATTTTTTTTTGTATCCACAATGCGCTATATATACTGGCCAGTTCTTGAGAATAAAAGTTTCAGGCTTTCTTGATTCACATTTTTTTTTTTGAAACATATGACCGTTAAAAAAGGCATATTTAAGGAATACATTAAAATAAGAAAAAAATGTTAAAAAAATAATAAATAATATTAAAAATAATAATTTTATAACATAGTGAAATATGTTATAATTTGTAAAATATTGATGTGTATGGATGTTTAAAAAATTGATGTTAAATAAAATTAAAAAAAAAGTGATTTTTATTTAAATTAATTAATAAAAATTGTGCTCAAACTAAATAAGGAATGCTAGCATTAATTGCTTCTGAAGTGGTGCGTACGGTGAGTGCCACCCGGCTGTCGCTACAGCTCTCTTATTTTATATGGCGTTTGATGATTTAATCAGGTTAAAAAAAAAAAAAAAAAAAACCAGAGATAATCTGAAGTCTAAAGAAGTGCTTAATTTTACATTGAGGCGGTAATTCCAGAACCAAAGAAATAGCTGTATGTGCACTAAAAAAATGGTGCATTAAATGTACATAGAAAGTTTTTTTTTTTTTTTTTTTTTTTTTTCAGAGTTGTTGTATAGCTTGTTGATTGTAAAAGAACAACCGGCCATATTCATGTCGATCTTAGGCTCTGTTTGTAACCTCTTTCTCCCCTCCTTTTTTTTCCCTCCTTCAAAACTAATACTATTTTTAATTTCCATCATTATTTTTAATAATTTTTTTACTTTTTATTATCAATCACGTCAATTTTTTTATTATTATTCAAATAAAAATTCCTAGAAAACAAAAACTTTTTCACTTTTCCATAAAAAATTTAAACATTCTCCATATTTTATATCACAGTCATTTATTTCTATACATTTTCACAACAAAAAAAAACCCAAATAGCTTAACAAAACAGAGCCTTATCCATAGTAGAGATTCACGGTCTATTAACTTAAGATTAGTGAATAGATGTCCGACTTTATCATTTAATTTTGATTTGACTTTTAAAATTATTTAACATATAATTGCATGCACAATAGCTGTTTTTTTCATCATAATTTAGTTTTAAAATCTTTTAATATCATAAACGAACATGACTTAAAGCAAAATATGATATTGTATTTAGAAAAAATGATTATTGGAAGATAACATTAGTCGAGCTTTTATTAAAGGAAATAAAAAAGTCCATCTAACTCCTTTTACATGAAATCTACCATAAGAAAACAATCTTTTAATTAATAAGATTCTTCTCTCTTTGGGTTATTCTAGGGCATATAAATACGTTTGTATACCATGAATGAATTTGTTTTTATTTTCTTTCTTAATAACAAAACCACTTCACTACTTCTAGTTGGTATCCTATATATGTGTTGGGTCCATCCATCCAAGTTAGTCATATCCCATAACATTTCTTTTGCATTCTCAACTTATCAGATTGTGAGTTTCTCGCTAGTTATGTTGTGATATGATGGCTTGAATTTTAAGTTCTAAGAAAAATAACTAATATTAATTTACCTTGAGGCATCAAAGACACAAACAATTAAAACAATGTAATCCTAAAGAAGCAATTGTGTTGTTTAATCTGCGTTGTTTGCTTCTAATGTAGAGCTTTATGCTCATGATTTATTATCAATGAATTTGGCATATTCTCACTAAAAAAAAAAAAAAATTGTGTTGTCATGCAACAAAGACAAATTAAGTAATAAATTAATCGACACAAAACTATTGTATATGATATATGAAGAAAGTAAGTTTAATCATAACTCATGCCTTTGTAAATTGAAACATAAGTCCTAAGTTTTTATCAACATTCATTCAAGAAATTATCAAAAATGAACAAAAAAAAAATAAAGATTCAAACTACTAATAAATATTAGATAGATTCTGGTTAGAATTACATGAAAACTCGAAATCTCCGTCCAACTTTCGTCTACAAAATTGACGGAAGTTCATGTCAATGCCGTTAAAAAACAGACATGTGTCCCTAATGTTCTTATTAAAAATTAGAAAAATAAAATTTTTTTAATGTTTTTTCTCTCTCATAATTTTCTTTTTTTCTCTAAACCAAATAGATTTTTAATGCAAAGAGTCAAAAAGTTATTTTATCAAGAAAATAAATATTTAGTTAATGTAGAAAAATATTTAATATTTAGTGGTTTAGAAAAGTGGCTAGCTATCAACTAAAATAGATTTCTAGAGTTAAATTTAAAAAAAAATTTAAAAAGTTCATTATCAATGCTATATGAATGTTATAAGAGCATCCCCATCAAGCTCTTTATTTTAAAACTTTTTTCAAATATTAGAAAAACTCCTTAATGTCTCATTTACAACAAGCTCTTTATAATTTCTTTAAACTAATTTTTGTTAAAAATTCTCTCCAAATATGATAAACAAAATATTTTTTTTCTTATTTTACTTTTTATATTTTTATATTTTTTTTTACTCTCTTCAGTACTCTTTCTCTCTTTAAAAAGCTAATTATAAATGCTATAAAAGCATCTCCAGCAGTGGTAGGCAAAATAGCTATCAAAAAAGTACAAATATCTACTTTAGCTACTCATTTTTCTATACACACTCTAACAGATTCTCTATTCTACTATCTATTTTCTTTAAATATTATTTTTTTAATCTTTTTTTATTGTTCTTTAACCCCCACAATTTTCTTTCTCTCTCTCTCGTCTCTCTCTCTATACCAGCAGAGGATTTTCTTTCTCTCTCTCTCGTCTCTCTCTCTATACCAGCAGAGGAAACTACTGGAACCCAACAACATCCCTGCAAAATTACACAGCAACTCAACTAAAATTTCATAGCAAAACTTAACAAACAAACAAACTACCATCAACAAGACCAAACATCCCTGGAAAATCAGCAACATAGAAGAGGAAATCAGCAGCCAAACAAAGAAGGCCAATCCGAAAAACCCAGATTTTTAGAAGAAACTCAACAGCATCAAGAACCAAAAATTCCACTCTCGTCTCTCTCCAAGATCCCCTTCTCTCACCAACAAAACAGAGCCTCACAAAATCAGAACCAAAAAATAGAAAACAAAATTAATCCAACAGATCTGACAGAACCAAACAAACAAAAATCACAGATCGTCTCTCTCCAGACCAGCGGATTCGACACCGTGGGGAAGATGGGTATAGGAACAAAGGAACTCTCGACAAGCAAAAAAAAAAAAAGTGGAGAGTGGAGAGACTCTCTCTCACAAATTTTTTTTCAATTTTTCATTTGTGCGATGTTACCCTCTCGCTCAGCCACTCTCTCCTCAAGCTCATCAGCTCTGTCGAAGTCGAGAGTGCAGCAAAAAGAGAAGGGAAGAGTGATCTGGGTGAGAAAAGAAACGAATAAACAAATAATAATGGGAACATTTTTATCATTTTTTATTGTTTATAGAATGAACAGTGAATAGGCTATTCAGCCTATTTACTGTTCATTCTATAACAAAAATAAGCAAATTGGCTATTCTGCTGGAGGAGAAAAAAGATGCATAATAGTCAAATTTGACTATTTTGAAGCATTTGCCTACTCTGCTGGAGATGCTCTAAGGAGCGGAAGGCAAGGTTTGGTGCAAACGCGTGACTCATGAAAATCATTACCGTGGCTTATGACTTGGACACTTTTAATTAAATTAAACAGACATTATTACCCCTTATCTTTTGTGTCGTTGAATAAGACCATGGTGACTCGCGTTACTTTTTGACTTGTGTTTTTGAATCCTTTCCGACAGCAAAATTATGACAACACGTGACACTGCAGCAAGCTACTTTAAAAAAGCCTGAATCCACTAATCTTTGATATGACAACACGCTAGAAACTGACCCCATTTGCTTTTTTTTTTTATTTATTCAAGATAAGGGAAGGGAAAAAGGGAAACTGACCCCATTTGCTTAATTACTGACCGAAGTGTATTGTGAGGATTATGTGAGATTTTGGTGATAATATTGTCGGTTAGAAAAATCAACGGATATCTCTATTACAATATATTATTGTTTCCAGCAGTTAGCAACTATGGCCTTTGGTTCAATAATTTAGGTAGGCAACCTCTTCTCTTGCTGTTTATAATTTTTAATTTTTGACACAATAATGAGAAAAATTAGTCAATCCTTTGAATTCTCTCATATTCTTGATACAACTCGTCTCAACTAGTTCAAAGTTGACAATGTAACTTCAAAGTTGTTACCAGTAAACATATAAAACACTCATAAAATCAATTTTGTTAAAATTTCTCATATTAATGTACCCCCAATGTTGTGTGCAACCTCAAGAGGCCATTTATGGCCTCAAACAGCTCTCATAACCTGGTATTCTAGATTTCAATGGCTAAAAATCAGATAATTTACTGTTTATTTACAAGTATGCATAAGTTAAACTTTTGGCACTTGTTTACTTTGATGACATAATATTGACTAAATCAGTTGCATTTGCTATTTTGTTAGATAAGTTTTTGTTACGAAAATTTAAATAATTAAATTTACCTATCAAATTTTGTTACATAAGTTTTCTCACCATTAAAATACTGCTTTGAATTTTAAGGAGATAGTAATAAAAGTTGTAGTAATCCTACCATTTTCCTTTTGTGAAATATTGTAAAATAAGTCAAACCATTAAAATGCTCTCTCTTTTTCTTTTCTTTTTTTTATTTGTTTTTTCTTTGTTTTTTTTATGGTTCTTAAATATTGTCTGTATCTTTTCACAACAGTTCTTTGCTCTATGTTTCTTTAGGATAAACGTTTGAGTGCAAATGGAAAAGACTAGGTTCTCAAACTCTTCCTCTTCACTGGGCTCCTCCTCCTTTTGGGTCTTTTACTGTCAACTTTGATGTAGCGGTACGTTTTTTATTTAGTGTTGCTTCTACAGTGCTTAGCAACCATAACTGTTGAATTGTGGCGGCTTGTACTCAACAAATACCACCTTCATAAGCCTCTTTTGGAGAAGCCTTGGCTGCTCTTCTAGCTATCTGTTTGGCAATGTCATTTGGCTGCTCCTCTATCTTGCTCGGAGGTGATTCACTTCTTTCTATTTTGACCATCAACAAAGGTCCTTTTTTTCAGACTAGCCATGTGCTTCAGTTATTGTTGACTATCACCAGTAGCTCAGTCTCTTTAATTCTTGAACCGCACCCAAAGTTTCTAGATGTGCCAACTAATCCTAAGCGCATTTGGTTGCAAATTGGGCTGCTTCCCGCTCATTGTTTGGAAGCATTCCCGAAAGCTGCAGCTTTTCTTTATTCTTTAAGCATCAAGAGTGATAAAGACCCTTCTTTATAATTTTTTTCCTTTCCTTTTCCCTTCATTTGAATTAAAAAAAAAAAAAAGGAAAAATATTAGGTACTTGCCAAAAATAGACTTTAATATGTAAACCTGAAAGGCTCTTACAATGACCTTGACCTCTTGCAACATTCGGCTCCCCTCTATATGATTTTAACAAATGTTGTCAAGAACAATTTTATGTCCCAAGACATTGGGGCAAGCTTGCTTTGTTGCTGTCGCAAAATCATCTACTGATAAATACTTGCTATCATATTACTTTCAACAATCAATTACATGTTTGGAAAAATGACCTTTCCATTCATAAATAGATCAATTCCAAATAAAAGAAAAATCTCTTCTTATCATTTTTGTTTTTGGTAGAAAGAAAGATTATATTACAAGTCAAGATACGAAGAAATAGTTCTAGAATAGTAATTTAAAACTTCGTTTACCAAAAATGTGTAGCCCAATCAGTGGCCACGCATCATTTGGTTTTCTAATTGAGACAATAATTTTGTGTAGCTCAACAAGAAAACTTTGATTTCAAGCAAATCAGCGGCCAGCTAATGAGTCTGACATGACTTCTCGCCAAGACTCGAAAGGCTTACATTTGCACAGTTTCGGCGGTCATCTGACTTACCATGATGAGCACGACCGGCTCTGATCCTCAGTCATGCCTCTAGCGGTTGATTCTTCGAAAATCTCCAGTCATTCTTCATCAAACAACCTTTAGATCACCCGTCAACCTCTTCATGTTGTGACAAATGAGAAGCTTAAAAAGAGAAACAAAGTGGATGACGAGCAATTTTGGTTGTGCGAAGATTAGTCAAAGCCTCACATATATCAATCTCAAGATGCTGAGGTTGACTAAATTTATAATGTCATTCGACAATCCTTCAAGCTGATCAATTAGGAACAATGATTGGCTTCATGCTCTTGCTTTTGTTGGCGTATGCTTTCAACATTCTTCTCCAACTTTTCCCTGTATGGCCATAATGTTAATATTGGCAGTACAACTCTCACTTTCTAAGAAGAAAGATATCATACAACATTGATTAGGATGATAAGAAATTAGCAATTTCATGAATAGAAGAAAAGATAATGGAAACCTGAGCTCAAAGCTAGAGTCTAGCCTGGCCCAAACAATAATTGTAAAGGATTGAATTAACACTCAGCAGAGATAGTCTCAATCACTGAAAATAAAAAGTTTTATTTTCATTCAAAGAAGTTCAAGGCTAACAAGAATACTTGACCTGGACACTGCCTCTATATCTAATTCATAATCTTTCCAAGCTACCAAATCAACCAAAAGAGTGAGAGAAAGAGAGATGCATGCCCCATTATCTTAGTTTTAGTACCAAGAAAAAGCAATCGATATATATAAGCAATAAAGTAAATCACCAAATTGCAATAACCAGCTGAAAGTACTAACTAAATCAAATATTTGAACTAGTTTAAACAAATACATCCAAACAAGTATGCAAAGTAAATCCCAATGTACTTACAATTAACTCCAAAAGCAATAAGTCTTTAACAACCTCTATTTCATACCATATTGAGTCAAGAGTAACACCAAAAAAAATAACCCCCCAGTTTCAGCAAAGATGACACATTTTGTAGAAGGTTTCCTTGTTATCTCCTCAATTCTGAATCATAACTACAAGTATAAAATGCTTATAAGATTTGGAATTTGGTACTTTGAAAGATAGTAGAGGACCATGGGAGAGAAACAGAAACATTGGAGAGAGACAGAAACAGAGGAAAACAAATATAAAACCTGCAAATGCTGCAATTAGCACACTAAATTAGCCTGATTGGTCTTCTTTTGTAAATATATTTCTATATTTTCCTGTGAAAGCAATACACTGTATGTAAGGTGGGAGGAAAAATCAAAGAAAGACTGTCCGGATTCAAATTAAAGCAACAAAAGTCCCAACTAAAAAATATATAAACTTCATATGTATGACATTTCATACAACTATTAATTGGGTCTATTGCAAAAAGACTCATACACCTCAAAGAACATCACAGTAAGACCACTTAAGACAAAACTATTAAAAAAAAAAAAACTTGAGTTCTAAGGGGAAAAGGTAATAAAATATTTAAATAAAAACAGAAAAAAGAAAAAGGATCTCATCTTCATATGGGACTGACTTATGTAAAACCTTGTCACAAACAGTAATGTTTTGATTCAGAGAAAAGTTGGAGAAAAAGTGAACAATTAACTTTGCTCTTTATTTCTAGAGACGATGTTGGTTACCAAACAAATGGTTCTGAAAACAAATTAAGAGCTACGTATAAAGGCTTTTGAATCATATGAAAAAGCCAATGGAAAATGTCCAATGATGTTCAATGTCATCAAAATAACCTTGGCCTATGCAATGGCTTAGCTAATTAGTAATCTCCTAGGCAATTGCAAGGCCCACTTAATACTTGCAAAATCATCATTCCATACACTTACGTAAAACTTTTGCATATTGAGTCATTGATAATTAAAGTGCCAGAAGACATCTCACACAGTACCATCATTTTAGAGGCACACTAAGAAAAAGTCTTTTCTCAAGAGTAACCCCACGAACATTTCGTATGACCATCTATAATATAGTATACAATGACAAATTGGACAAGAGCTATCTTCCAACTAGCAGATGCAGTTTTCCCACTATAACCCGATAAATCATAGGAGTATAGATATCAAAACAAACACTAAAAACCTAGTCAAATATTTACATATAAAAATGAAAGACGAGTACAAAAAAATTTAAGTACTAGTAGAAGTTAACAATAGGAAACAGAAGCTTACCACTCTCCTACACCTCTTTCATTTGGCATCTACAGCTTATCAACAAGAACAACAACCATCCCATCTCTTCTTCACTAACAAAAAAAAAAAAAAATTGACAACAATTCCAAAAACCAAAATCAAAGAAAACCAATCGTTTGGATACCAATTCCCGTGTAAGGGCCATTTTGGCTTCGTCCCACTTGTCAGCGTCCAATCCTCCTCGACAGTGCAATTCACACAGCGTGGTGCAGGGGCGGGCAAAAATCTTGATGAGAACGATTCCGACAAAGTCGTGGAACCAATGGCAAATCGACTCGGTCCTGAGGATGGCAAGTTGTCAATGTCTTTTGTTTGAGATGACAATAGTGTGGAATTGGGAGAGTGATGAACACAGGTTCTTAGTTGCAAATTGATTAAGTAAGTTTGTGGAAAAAGAGCAATAATAGACACTAACTGTACCTCCTGATATGTGAAGAATCGTGAATGCAGTCCCCTACAATTTTGAAAGTTACTTTTCTATCTATGCTTCAACTGGTTTTGCTGCTTCTGCATCTGATTTTCAATTTTGTTTGATAACTTGTTCAATTACATATGACCAAAATATGAAGTTTATATTTTTTTTTTAGTGACTGTTTAATAACAAAAAATCTTCAGAAACTCTGAGATCCTCGAGCCAGTGTCAAACTTTGCTGATCCAGATGCATTAAAAACGTGAAATTTGATAGTGAATCAGAATAACAGTTTCCGGAAGTGAGAGCTTTTAAGAGTTTGTGGCTGAGAGAGGGAGAGAATCCAAGTGGACGTAGAAGACGGCGAAAGGCTTGCAGAGTTGCAGTGGACGAAGGCAGAGAGAGAGAGAGAGTAATGAGCTTAAGTTAAGCTTATCATCGTGGTTAGTTTCTTTTTCTCAACGGTGTGGGCCCTTGTTTCGGCTAAATGGTCCAATTCTAATCAAACAGCTGCTTGTGATTTGCTTAGGGGGTTGATAATTTGTGTTTCTCCTTCGGGTCTATGTTGTGTTTAAGGATAATTATAAGATTAGAGTGACAATACAATACATGTCAACTTCACGTTTACAAGGTGGACATTCAAAATTTATGTGATTTTTAAAATTATTATTAAATTTATGATAAATTATTATTGACTTTTGATCCAATGATAATTTTAAAAGTTATATCAATTTTTAGTATCCAACTCGTTGACATATATAATTACTCATAAGATTATAGAAAATGCTACTTAGTATTTTTAAGTAGGAACACATTCTTATAATAGAATTTCTTTAAGATTATACAAGTCAATTTTAATTTAATTCGTTAATTTTGTATTGAGTTTATTTTTAGATTGTATCAAGACATGTGTATAAAACTAATCAAATTTATTTAATTAAATAGGTCAATCCCTTCGACTCTAACGGAACAATTTTGTGTCAATCAGAAATTGACATAAATTTGCTTCCCAAACTCATTTGATTTGATTATCAAACAATTTTGAACATCTTCTGGACATTTATTAATTTATTCAAAAAAGAAAAAGAAGAATTAAAGAAACTGATCTCACCGACATCTTAGCAATTAATTGATAGATCAAAACTTTCCTATTAGTCACTGCATGTATATATTTTTCAGTAAGAATACTAATAATGCCATCCACCTTCAGATCTCAGCTATATCTGGTATTCAACCATCTCATTCTTTTGACAAGTACTTGGGTCTCCCAGCTATGGTGGGGCGGTCTCGGATGCGCACATTCAAATCTGTGAAAGATAGAATCTAGAGCCGTATTAGCAATTGGAAGGTTAAGTTCTTATCACATGCTCGCAAAGAAATTTTGTTAAAAGCAGTTGTTCAGGCTATCCCGACTTACACTATGAGCTTGTTTAAACTCCCAAAATCCTTGTGTAATGAGATCAACTCCATGATGAGGAAATTTTGGTGGGGCCATTTGGAGAATGATGCGAAGATTCATTGGGTTAATTGGTCCAAGCTGGGGCTGCCAAAGAAGTGTGGAGGTTTGGGCTTCCGAGACTTGGAAAATTTCAACAAGGCCTTATTAGCTAAGCAGTGTTGGAGGGTTCTTCAGAATCCTGATTCTCTTTCAGCTAGGATCTTGAAGGCAAAATACTTTCCGTATGGTGACATCCTTAATGCCACTCTTGGGCATGCTCCTTCTTATATGTGGCGAAGTATATGGGCTTCTAGGGATCTGTTAAAGGAGGGGCTAATGTGGCGTGTGGGCTCCAGGGATCAGATTCAGATTTTTCATGATCGTTGGATTCCATCAGAGGTTGTTCGCTTGATCCATCGTCCGGGCATTTGCCTTTCTGAAGATGCAGTTGTATCAGATATTATTGACAGGGATACGCACTGGTGGAACAATGCTTTGATCAGGGAAGTGTTTGGTGTGGATTTGGCAGTTAGTATAGGCCAGATTCCCATTAGTTCCTTCCATGGTGTGGATCAGCAAATTTGGAGATGTACTGCGAGTGGCATCTTTACAGTTAGGAGTGCTTATCATCTTGCCCATTCTTGTGCTGTGTTTGATCGTGGGGAATGCTCTACTGCGAGGCGTTACTCTGATACATGGAAATATATTTGGAAGTTGAGAGTGCCTAATGTGGTCAAAATGTTTATGTGGAGAGCCTGTCACGATGCACTGCCAACAAAAGGTAATTTGTATAAGAAGAAAGTGGTGCTTGATCCTTTTTGCCATATTTGTTTGACAGAGGTGGAAACCACGGCACATGTTTTATGGAATTGCCCAGCTGCTAGAGATGCATGGAGTGTGTGTAGTTGAAAGCTTCAGAAATGCAGTGTGATTGATGCCGAGTTCATTTCCGTTGTTGATACTATCCGTACAATAGTGTCTATGGAGGACTTTGAGGTTATGTCTGTGGTTGCCCGTCATTTATGGTTTAGAAGAAATTCTTTGATCCATGGGGGTGAGTTCTATCATCCTAACCTACTTGTCCAGAAGGCTATTGGTTCTCTTGCAGAGTTTAAAGAAGCTCAGGTAATTTTACCTGTGAATAGCAGGATCAATCCTTTAGTTGAATCACGATGGCAGCCGGCTTCCAGTGGACTTGTAAAGATTAATTGGGATGCTGCGGTTGATAAGCTTAATCGACGGATGGGAATTGGTGTGGTCATTAGAGATCCTATGGGGGAAGTTCTGGCTACTCTGCAATCTCCTAAATGTGATGTTATTGATCCGGTTGTGGCTGAATCTTTTGCAGCATTACGAGCGGTTACTTTTGCTAAAGAAATGGGATGGCAGAAGATTCATCTAGAAGGAGATGCATTACAGGTGGTTAAGGCGTTAAAACAAGAAGACAAAAACTGGTGTCGATTTGGACAGATTATCGATGATATCCGCATTGTTCTACACTCTTTACAACATTGGGAGATTTCTCATGTCCGACGTGAGGCGAATGAGGTTGCTCATAGACTTGCTAGGCTTGCTATCTCTTTAGTTGATGATGTAATACATATAGAGGAAGCCTCCCTGCGGGTCTCTGATATTGTATGTGCTGAACATTATGGTTAATTTTTCTCATATATGAATGGAAGTTTGATTGGTTTCAAAAAAAAAAAAAAGCGGTACCGTATAGGGGCCGGGAAAATCACGGGTTTAACCACAAGATTCGAACAAAATTTGTTCTCAATAAATTGAAATTGCTGCCAAAAGAAAGCTCAATGAAAAGTTAGAAAGATATCTAAGAGTTGAGTGTATGCAAATTAAGGAAGGGAAACTGCCTATTAAATATCTAAGAGTTCCTTTAATTTATAGGAAACTAACATGCAGTTTCTGATTGTGGTGTTATGGTTGAAAAGATTCCATCTAGAATTGATTCGTGGATGGCTAAGAAGTCATCTTTTGCTGGGAGACTGCAACTATTATTGGCTATGTTATATATCCAAATTTTTTGGTCTAGTATATCTTTATCCTACCAAATAAGATTGTCGGGATTTTGGAGCTGAAATTCAACTGTTTTTTGTGGTCTGGTACTGATACTGTTAGGGCAAAAACTAAGCTTGTTTGGGAGTTGGTGTGTCTACTGAAGATAGAAGGGGGTTTGAGACTTAAAAAGGTGGAAGAGTGGAATATTAGAGCTGCTATTATGAAGCATATTTGGAATATTTTTGTAAAAGTTGGCTCTTTATGAGTTGTTTCGGTGAAAGAATATATACTTGCTGGAAGGTAAGATTTTTTCTCTTCCGAAAGAATCTTCTCTCGGAAGAGAAGAATGTTAGGAGGTCCACACTCAGATTACTTCTAAGTGTAAATATGTTAGAAGTAGAGAAAATCTTCTCTTATGTAGGAGTTGGGGGCTTCTTGATAGGGTGCTTGCTTAGTTGCAAATTGTAGTATTGTTGTGTTGTTGGTAGCTACGCTTTGTAGCTGAGTTTTCCTTGTTGTAAGGATTTGTTTGGTTTATGAAGTTTACTCATTCATCAAAAAAAAAAAAGAAAGAAGATATATACCTCAAATGTGTTCTTAGAGTTAGAGGAAAATCCTGAAATTAAGAAGCATGTTAAGGAATTTTATTCAGTTCAAGTTAGGGGATGGAAATAGTATTTACCTTTGGCTTGATTGGTGCATGGCATCCAGATGACATGGAAATATAGTCTGCAGAAGATTAGGTGGCTGCCCAATATGGTACATGATAAGCGCAAAAGTTTATAGTTCTGTTGATTTTTCTTGCTTCTCAAGAGAAAGAGGAGTTGATAATTAAGATAATGTCTTTGGATAATAGTAGCAATTAACTAATCTTGGAAGATGTTGGGGAACTAATTAAGGGAGAGGATAAAATTATTAAAATGAAGGACTTGAGTCCTAGAGATAGAGCCAGCTTGGTTGTTTGGAGGGCTGGAAGGGCTTCCCCATGTTGGGATTCACTAGGGGAGCTAATTCGAGAAGTTGCGCCGATAATTTTGCCTTGAGAGTTTGTGCAAACTGCAGCTTGGACTGAAAAAGTATCTCTTATTGCTGTGTCAATATGTAATTAGGGTTTACTTACAAAAAAAAAAATGTAATTAGGATTAATCGTGTACTTTCCCTTTCCCTACCGTCACGTTGTGTCAAGATGTACTATAGCTTAGTATAATCGATTTTGGTTATATATATATATATTACAGGTGACATGGATCAGCAAAATTTTGAAAGTTACTTTCCCTTCCCCTAAAGTTTAAGAACTACAAACAATCTTGTTTTATAACTTACTGATTTTTGATTGCCATAAGATTGTTATAGTGTGCACAAACAACCTATATGATCTTCGTAAATGTTGTCAAAAATATTTTTATGTCCCAAGACATTGGGGCATGCTTGTTTTGTTGCCATTGCAAAATCATCTACTGATATATACTTGCTATTATTATTACGAGAAATTCTATTTGTCACAGAGTGCTAAGAATGACCAATACACAAGATTAAGGGAATAGTCATTCTATTCATCAACAAACCAATTATCTTTACTCTTTCTAGACTTTTCCATTCATAAACAAATCAATTCTGAATAAAAGAAAATCTCTGATTATCTTTTTTTTTTTGTTGGTAGAATGAAGGACTAAATTACACGATAAGTAGAAGTAGTTCTAGAAAATTACACATAAAAAATAACTCTAGAATCAATGTGACAAAAGAGATGCTTATAAGTCAACCTAGAAAGAGAACCCGAGTGCCCTATAAGTCAAAGCTTCACATCTAGCAATTCTTAAAGCTGATCAATTAGGAACAATGTTTGGCTTCATGCTGCTACTTTTGTAGTGGTATGCTGCAACATTCTTCTGCTACTTTGCCTTGTGTAGCAATAATGTTAATATTGACAGTACAACTTTCATTTTAAAAAAAAAAGATATCATACAACATTGCTCAGAATGATAAGAAATTAGCCATTTCATGAATAGAAGAAAAGATCATGGAAACCTGAGCCCAAAGCTAGAGTCCTTGCTCAAACAACAATGTTAAAGAAATAAGAATCCCATGAAAATATGTATACTTGATGGTGGGTGGATAAATCTGAGTAATCTCAACAATTTAGAATCTGATCAGAATTTATAATCTTTTCAAGCTGCCAAATCATCTGAAAGAGTGAGAGAAAGAGAGCTTAATGAATGGATGCATGCCCCATTATCATAGTTTCACTAGCAAGAAAAGCTACTGATCGCGATCTACACAAACATTTAAGAACATCACAAAATTGCAATAACCAGCTGAAAGTACTAACTAAATCAAATATTTGAACTAGTTTAAATAAATACATCCAAACTATACACAAAGTAAATCCCAATGTAATTAACAATTAACTCCGAAAACAACAGGTCTTCAACAACCTTTATTTCACACCATATTGAGTCAGGAGTAACACCCAAAAAAGAAGAAGAAGAAGAAGATTTCGTATGACCATCTATAATATATTATAGAATGACAAATTGGACAATAGTTATCTTCCAACTAGCAGATATAGTTTTCCTGAAATATGTCCAAATAAATCATAGCAGTAGAGCTATCAAAACAAACACTAGAAACCCAGCCAAATATTTAAATATAAAAATGAAAGACGAGAACAAAAAAATTAAGTACTAGTTGTAGTTAATAATTGGAAACAGAAGCTTACCAAGCAAGGCTCAAGCTCAAAGAACGCAGTAGTGTAAGGCTGTAAGCCATCCTCTCGCTCTCCTACACCAATTTCATTTGGCATCTACAAAATCATGAACAAGAACAACAACCATTTCATATTTTCTTCCTTAAAAAAGGAAAAAAAAAAACCTAAAAACAAGACCAAAAACCAAAATCAAAGAAAACCAAACATTTATATACCAGTTCCCGTGTAGGGCCCAATTTGGGCTTCATCCCACTTGTTAGCGTCCAATCCTCCTCGACAATGCAACTCACACACGGTGGTGTAGATGTTCTGACAAAGTCATGGAACCAATGGCAAATTGACTCGGTCCTGAGGATGGCAAATTGACTCGGTCCTGAGGATGGCAAATTGACTCAATGTCTTTGTTTGAGATGACACTAGTGTGGAATTGGGGGAGTGATGAACACAAGTTCTCAGTTGAAAATTGATTTAAGTGAGGTTGTGGGAAAGAGCAAGAATAGAGACTAATTGTTTCTCCTTATATGTGAAGAATCATGACTGCATTGCCCTACATTTTTGAAAGTTACTCTTTTATGCTTCAACTGGTTCTGTAGCTTCTACATATTAAAGTTATGTACCAAGAAATATTGAGAGAGAAAAATGAAGTAAATGAAGGTGGGTACTTCAATTTCTATGAAGGATTCAAATAAAATGATGAGTAATATACTTGAATCAGTCGAAGATGCATGGGTGATTGAATTTTCTTCTTGTTGAGACGGCTACCATAATTTTTAAGGCTAGAATGTGAGAAATCTTGGCCCAATCCTCACCTGTGTCTTCCTTGCATCTTTGCAATAAAATGGGACATCCCTCAATTGTTAGCCTCTGCAAAGAGGTTAGCATACGCATTCCTTCGGGTAGTGATGCCAAACTCGAGCATCCACCAATTTGAAGCACTTGAAGTGATTTGCAGTTGTGAATCCACTCTGGTATAGCCGTCAAGCTTTCATAATTCCAAATCTCAAGTGTTTGTAGAGTGGTAGCATGTTGAAGCCCCGAGGGGAGAGACACCAATTTTGGAAGACTATTGAAGCTAAGAGAGAGGAGGCTCGTAAGGCCTTGCCCTTGCATCTCATCCTCATCATTGGCCAGCTCAAAACAATTACGTATACTCAAAGACTCAAGAGAAGTGAGGTTCTGCAGCGGCAGAGTTTCTAGATCCACAATGGAACTCAGATTCATAGACTTCAATTTTGAGAGAGGATTGGGTGAAGAGGAGGTTGTTGCTGTTGACGTTGGGCTTTGCAGTGCTGCCATATTCATCATCATTGTCTGTTGCAGTGGCTTCGAGCTAGCATAGTCTAGGTCCAACTTTTCTTCAAGATGTGGAAACATTGGCATGGAAGTCAACATTGTGCAATTCCTGATCTCTAATTTTGAAAGATGAGGAAATGATGGGAGTAAACGATGCTCTGTTATTTCAATGGAATTATGACTATCACTATTGACCTCCTCAGAAGAATCCCTCTTCCACCACTCCTTGAGATTAGGACAAAATTGAAGCCTGATTTCCTTGAGGGATGGGAAAAATGGTATTGGCACTGATGAAGAAGTGAACTCATTGCTATCACCGTCTTCTGATATGTACTCCATAGCATCCATTTCATCAACAACAAGATACTTGAGAGAAGGCAGTTGACTCAATGGTGGCAGATTTCGGCGTTTCAAACACCTATTTAATTTAAATGTAACACCATCTTAGAGTGAGAGAAGAAGCTATACTAAAATTGGGCATCCGTACGCGCCAAGGCCATTTTGAATTCTTTGGGTCATGCCCTTAGGATTAACCAACCGACCTTCGGTATTCATGTTGTTTGTGAACAACGTATTTTCATAAGTACCTCGATTTGTTCGTGTTGGTCTTCATTGATTACATTTTTGTCTACTTGGCTAATCATTAGCACAAGTACAATTTGAAAACAGTAGCCTATGCCTCAATGCAATCAAAAGATCACGAGAGGAACAATCTTACTCACGATTAGTTTGTGGCTTATTATATGCCTTGACTTGAAGATATGGACGCATATATCTCTATGGCTAGCGCTGTGAAGGATCCATGATTTGTTCGACCCTCTTCAAGAAGCTTCGATGTTCTCGAATATTGATCATCTATCGGGATATCACCATCTTAGAGTGCGAGAAGGAGATGTTCCAAAACGGGCATCCATACGCGCCAAGCCCATTTTGAATTCTTTTGGTCATGCCTTTGGGATTAACCAATCCACCTTCGGTATTCATGTAGTTTATGAACCACATATTTCATAAATACCTCGATTCGTTCGTGTTAGAGTTCACTGATGACATTCTAGTCTGCTCGGCCAATCGTCATTAGCATAAGTAGTTTTTGAAAACAGTATTGGAAGTATTAAGGGAGAAGAAGCTCTTCACTAAGCTCAAGAAGTGTGACTTTTGACTGGAAGAGGTATCATTCTTGGGTCATGTTGTCTCCATGGATGGCAATGCAGAAGTTCCAAAAAAGATTGAGGCTATAGTTGAATGGGAACGACCAACAAGCGTTCGACAGATTCGCAGTTTCTTTGTCTTCGATGGTTACAATCACAGGTTCGTTGAGGGACTCTCCCCCTTATTAAGGCCTCTAATAGCATTACCGAGGAAGAATGCTCCTTATGTTTAGTGTGAACAATGCGAAACAAGTGTTCTGGAACTAAAACAAAGACTATTGTACGCACCTATCCACACTTTGCCCATGGAATATGTGTCATACGTAGTGTAAACGTATGCATCCTGGAAAAGATTAGGATGTGTGCCTGTGTAACAAGCCAAATCGGTAGCCTATGCCTCAAAGCAATCGAAAGATCACGAGAAGAACAATCCTACTCCCGACTTAGAGTTTGCGGCTGCGTTATATGCCTTGAAGATATGGACGCATTATCTTTCTGGCTAGCGGTGTCAAGGATCCATGATTTTTTCGACCATCTTCTTGAAGCTTCAGTGTTCTCGAATATTGATCATCTATCGGGATATCAGCATCTTAGAGTGCGAGAAGAAGTTGTACTAAAATTGGGCATCCGTACGCGCCAAGGCCATTTTGAATTCTTTGGGTCATGACCTTAGGATTAACCAATCGACCTTCGGTATTCATGTTGTTTGTGAACC
>FXXK01001318.1:69592-88715 GCA_900184695.1 Betula pendula
AAACCCAAGAAAGAAAAACAATTGCTGGATGTTTTTGAAACTTTAAAGAAAGTTGAAATCAGTTTTCCTTTACTTGATGCAATTAAACAGATTCCATCTTTTGCCAAGTTCTTAAAGGATTGTTGTACCAATAAGAGAAAGTTTTAGGAGCAGGAGCAAGTTGCATTAACCATGGAGGTAAGTACAGTTTTGTTAAGAAAGTTACCACCTAAGCTGAAAGATCCATGTAGTTTTACTATCCCATGGAGAATTGGTGGCAAAATCTTTGACCGTGTTTTGTTAGACTTGGGGGCATGTATCAATTTGCTACTTTATGAGGTTTATGAGAAATTGAGTTTGGGGCAACTTTAACCAATCTCAATTACATTACAATTGGCCAACAGAAGCGTCAAGCGACCGAGAGGTATTTTAGAAGATGTCTTGGTCAAGGTAGATAAATTTATTGTGCCTGTTGATTTTGTTGTCCTGAATATGAGAGAATCACTCATGCCATCGTCCTTATCCATTATTTTAGGTAGATCCTTTATGAGCACTGTTGGTACTAACATATGTGTTAAAAATGATGTTATAAGCATGAAAGTAAATGGGGAAAAAGGTCGAGTTTATGGTGTTTGATGCAATGAAGTTGCCACAAGATAATCATGAGTGTTATAATATTGGTGTGGTACAAAGTACTGCTAAAGAAATTTTGCAAGTATACAACATTGATCCCTTGGAGGTTGTCATGACTCATAACCTCACAAAGCAAGAATTTGAGCCAGATCGTGAACGTGTTACTCGAGCATCCTGATACACACACTTCCTTGAGGCTTCTTGCACCCTCATGCCTAAAAGGTACGCACTTCCTTTGAAACTTTGTGCCTACTCACACTACTCTTGATCCTTTTATTGTTAGGGCATCAAGATTTGGAGTTGAGGCATCGGTGCACTATGAAAACGCGCCGATTTGTGCAAGAAAGAACCCAAGAAATATCCTCGATCAGTAGCTTTGTCAAGAAAGAGTTTTATGTGGGACAGAAGGTGTTGAATAAAAAGTCAGAATTAAGAATCTTCCCTAATAGCTAAAGTCGGACGTGGTATGGGCCTTATGATGTCACCAAGTTTCCTTATGAGCAGCTGTGGAGGCCTTATTGCAAAGAGACAAAATCCAGACTTTCAAGGGTGGCATGGACACTAGGGTGAAGCCTTACTGGGTGGAGATGGGATGTTCAGCTTTAGAGATAGAGGATGTGGCCTTCCAATCTGTCCCAACATAGTACTCAAGAGTCACACAGTTTGGCTGAAGATATAAAACTAGCACTACTTGGGAGGTACACCCAACGGGAAAGAAAGTAGTACTGAAAGCTTACTGAACCGGTTGTAAATTCGTCACGCTTTAAGTTTCTGTCCTGTCTTGTTGTTAAGTTCTCACCAAAACAAAAAATCCTTTTTTGGCATTTGTTCTTTCGATTGTTTTGTTTTAGTAGTCTTGTGTTCAGGACAAGTATGCTTACATTCAAGTTTGGGAGTATGCTACTGTTGGGAAAACATGGCACAGCGGAATATAAAAATTTTCTATGATCTAGGATCATGAACTTCAAGTATAGGCATGCTTTGATCAATTCTAAAATCAAACTAAAAATAAAGGATGATTTTACTCACATAGTTCTTCAGCCTCTTCAAAGAGGTTCATCATCTTCTTGTGATTTCTTCATCTTCTTCATAGTTAATCTTTGAAGGTGAAGAAGCTTTATCAAGAACGCGAAGAACACCAAGCTTAAGAAACTCCAATGTCTTCAAAGGACTTCTAGTTCTTCAAAGAACTTGTTGTTGAACTTCAAGGATTAATGAAGAACAAGATGAACTTCGGAGAATACGAAGAACATTTGTTCTTGAGAATTTCGGATCTTCTTCTTGATGGCTGAATATGACAAAGAGTGTGATATCTTCCTTTGAAGCAATAGAAAAGAATTTATCTTCTATTATTTTACTCACTAATCTAAAGAACTAAGAACATAGAGTTCTATTGTGTAGTCACAAGTGAATTTAGAGTGTCTGAAGAGTGAGTAAAATTGCTTCATTGAGTCTCTATTTATAATTGCAAGTTTGCTTGGAGAAAAGGCAAAATGAAGGTTCCAGAACCCCAGGGAAAACCCTGGGGAATCTGCTACAAGGGGAATATTACCCCTTGTAGCCGCCGGCCATGGGGAGCTTAATGCTCTCCATGTAGTCGGCCAAGGGCTAGGGTTTTAACTCTAGCCCACATGCTCCTTTTTCCTTGTATGGGCTTAGACTGACCTCTGCAGCCCAATACTCCTTTCTCTCTGGACTGAGCTTTAGGAATTAAATTTCTTAGCCCAAAACTGTCAAAACCAAATAACTCTTAAGAATTAATTCTTAAGCCCATTTTATTTAAAATAAAACAAGACCAAATTAATTCCAATATTAATTTCTGGCCCATGTCTTATTTAAATAAAAATATATATGCAATTAAATAAATAAATAATGACTCATCAAAATACTAGTCAATTTACAACAGCTCAAGAAGGGACCCGAAAGGAAAATAGAATTAGCTCTATTAATCCCGTAAAACTAGTTATTAAATAACTAATCTCCTTGACTAATAATCACAATTAATTCCACTAAATAATTGTGACTGCACTCTAATTTAAATTTTGCTGAAAACAATTAATCCTTTGGCGACAATCTTGAAATTACTAAATTACCCCTCCATAGATAATTCCATAGTGAAAACAAAGATGAGTATAACTGTCACTTTGTCCACTATCTCTTTTCCTTGAGTACCCGGATACAAACTTCATAAATCATCCCAATGTACCTTATGAGATTTAACTCATCCTTGTACATCGTTTCAGTTAAATACTACTTAAACTACTTAGGCCTAAGATTCAGGATGACCTTTCTTATTGATCCTAAAACAAGGGGAATATCCTTATTATTTTGATCTCTTATAAAGGAGTTGGATTCCTTCTTGAAGAGTGATCTGCCACAATGCTACATAATGATTTCCCAATGTACAAAGAATGTATGACCATTGATTTGATCTCACTGAGATACATCAAAGCAATCACCACTTGACATTTGGTTCACACACTTATCAGGATTTAGAGTAAAATGCAATCAAGTGTCTACTATGCACATTATTATCTATGACAATTAAATAATAGAATAACAATGGCCCATATGGTCCTATTCAGTGTATAGCCCCGTAAATCCTTACCTTGCTATAACACCAACAATGCCAACCTGAAGTCACACTGCTTCACTTGATTAAGACAAATCCCAAATCCCAAGGTTGACATGTTATAGTCGAGGTGAAATTTCCGATTCCACTTACGACCACGAACAAATATTTAATAAGTCACAAGGAAAACTTTTGACTATGGTCTTCTGTGTGATAAAGATCCATTACTCACACCATAATCAAATTCAATGCAACTTATGGAATGTCTATATGCACACTACACATTATGCAATCCAAGACAACTACAAAACATGCCTATTGTTCATATATTAGTTCAGAGAATTCAATAGAACTCATTACAATGTTAAATACAATATGATCAATTGGAGTTTTGGACACCAGTTCCAACAGCTACGAGCCACACCCAATCCAATCAAATTTCTCATCTCCCTGGTATGATCTTTTCATTTTTTCTACACATTGAGGACAATGTGTAATTCAAGTTTGGGGGTATGGGAGACACACACACACTTTGTCCAATATTGTTGAAATTGCATACTCATGTTATTCTTAAGACTTTGGTTGATCTAAAAACTGTGATTTGAATTTCATTGGTGAGCTTAGAATGTTGAACATATGATCCTTTGAAAGAGATTTTAAAGTCCTGCTACTTACTTCTGGAATCTAAGGATTCACTTGTTTCAATTTAAACTATCACGAGTACATTAGCACATAGTTTGTGAGGTATGACATGTGAACTTGATTGTGTATGTTTTCAATGTCTTGGGGGAAGTTGGGTGACTTGTTGGGTGGATACCTTGGCATATATTTATATATATATATAAAAAAGACCAGTTTGTAAGCTTTCACTGAATAAATGGATTTCTTGCCTCGGTAAGCAATGAATATTCACGTCAAAAGGTGAGAAATTTGGATTGGTTGAAGTCATGGCTAGTTTAGTTATGTAGCCTTTTTGACATGAGTTAGTAAGCTCTTAGGGGTGTTTTTACACTTAATGCCCTAAAGCTATCTGGTTTGGGAGCATTGGCCTAACACTCGCTACATAGGTCAATTAGAAAGCTTAAGGGAACTAAGCATTGCATAGCCTGACCAAAAAAAAGAAAGGAATAATGCTCTTACTATTATGCCATGGTTATTCATCCCGATAGGAACCCCAGTAAACTTTGAGGTATTGAGTCATTACACATTGTAAATAATTTGAAGCCTAATGATTATATGCTAGTTCACTTTACACTGAATTAAACTTGTGAAACCTCAGCCTGTCATTTGTAAGTGGTTAGACTTTGAAATTTCAATTCATTTTGAAGATGGAGTTTATCCTTTTAAGCTTGCTAATAAATGAGAATCATAATTTTGGTGATACTTCAATCTTTGAATAACATGAACTTTGCATAATGTTTGTGGGTATCATTCCTGTTAAACCCTCACGAGACTTCACTCGTCCTATTAGGGATGTCTAGGGGTTTAAAAGGCTTGTTGCATACGCTAAATGCAATTGTGTTTCCCACGACAGAGGAGATATGGTAGTTATTTTATGTTTTTTTTTTTTTTTTTTTTTTTTTTTTTTTTCAGTTTTGTATTACTAAGGGACTAGCAATATGTAAGTTTGAGGGTGTGATAAGTGCTGAATGTTACACATTTAAGCCCCTTAATTCACATTTGTTAATCTCTTAGTTTTGTTATTATTTAATATTTTGTATTGTTTTTGTGTTTTTTTTTTTGCATTATTTAGGATTTTGAAGAAAAGTAATCATTTCTGGCAAGTTTGAAGCTAAGAAGATATTTTGGAGAAATGTTGAAACCCTAAGGATCGATCGCAGCATCTTGTGGATTGATCACAGTCGTGCGCTGGAAAATTTTGAAGTCGGCAGACTTGTTTTGGAAAGATCCAAATCCGACTCAACTCAATTTTGGACTTCTTAAGCTACACGAAATCGACTAAGGTTGTTTCTAAACTCTATAAATACTCATCTAAGTCGTCCAAAAGAAAGACACAAGCTTTGGGAAGGATCAAAGGCTACTTCAAGAAGGGTTTTCTCTAGTTTTTCTTCTTTTCGTTGTTATTTTTTTATGAGGATGATTTTCATCCGAATTATGTGTAGTTAATACTTTAGTTAGGGTTCGATTGAAGCCCTAATCATGTCTCTTCAAGGTTTCAATTTGTCTAGCTACAATTCATGCTTTGATGCTTAATTGATTTATTCTGGGTTTTTGTTCGTTCTTCATATGTGTTATGTATGGGTTTGATCATTTTATGCATATAACACGTGTGGATTGTTATCTAGGTTAATTTGGATGACTGAGTCCTGGGCCAAGTAGAGTAACAAAAGAACCAATTGCGGGTTCTTTGAATAATCAACATAAAAGGCCGGAATATACACCATGTTCTAGGTCTTAGTGTATTTGTCGATTTCCATAGATTTATGTTTTCTTGAGGAACAACTTAGTATACACCCATGCTAAATCCCTCAAGCAAAAAAAAGAGTTAGAGTATACACCCATGCCTAATCTTGTTGCTTAGGGAGATCCATAGCTTTTGGAGTATACACCCATGCCCTTAGGCTGGCAAACATTGAGTGTCTTGATATGATTGTAGCATTGTGCATATTGTTTACCTTAATTGAGTATGTTTAGCGGTGGATATCGAAGCCCTACTTTATCTTTTTATTATTTCAATTCAATATTTTATCTCGTTTCATTCACAATATCTTTTTAGGGAATTCTCTTTAAGCATAATTTACACCAATCCCCGTGGGAATGATCTCGTATTTGCTGTCTATACTATCGTTTTGATCTTGTGCACTTGCGAGTAAAATGTACATTTATTTACTTATTTATTTAGGTAGATATTTGCACAACAATTTCCCCCAGCAATTAAATCACTGCTTGTCATCTTCTGAGGCGTCCTCAGCTGGAACATCTGGACATGCCACTTGTGCCCCTCTGCAGTCAGCACTATATCTATATTTCTTTTCCAGTCGACATAATTGGGACCAGTCAACTTGTTTTGATTCAAAATAGTGGAGAAGTGGCTAAATAAAGACATATTATATTCTGAAAATATATTTAGCATATATCAAGCATATATAAAATATTTAGCACAAATAAAACATGTAAACCCAAGAAACATATAATGTTTGAAAAGCCACGACAACTTAGCCCCGTAAATTAAAAACACACTCCGCATGGACGCAAGGCTCAAGGCCAAGTCGAGGTATCTCTAATCACCTTAACTAGGCGAGATTTATCTCTTTATTAATGCCAGTAAATAAATAATAAATACCATTATTATTACTACTACGTCATTAATAAATTGTCGTCTTTACTTCAGTCTCTAATCATGGGATAACATAGCTTCGCGGGAGGTTAATATCCTAGATTAGTCAAGTGTAAACCATCAATTAAATTTGATGTGATTGTTAAGTGACTCCACCGCGGGGTGGTCATCCCTTGTTTCAACCACATTGCTTTTATTTGTACTGGAGATCTATGTTGTAACCTATAAAACAAAAGTGAACACCTTCCGCATGGACGCAAGGCTCAAGGCCAAGTCGAGATGCTCTTGTTCCAACATTACTATAAACTTATGATGAAGACCATGAGACTCATATCTCGAAATCTCTCTCTCACTTGATATTTTAAAACTCTGAGTTTATTAAAAACAATTGTCATTTCTTTCACAATTGCGACTTTGCTACTTGTGTTTTTAAAGAAAACACTCTTTGCTAATAACTTCAATTTTCTTTCAATCTCTTTTTTTTTTTTTTTTGTTGTACTTGAATGGAAAAATTCAAATCTACGTAATTTGAACCATTAGAATTTGTTTACATCCTCATAACAATGAAGATATGAAAAAATTGATTATTTGGCCTACACCGTATTTATAAAAAATAAATAATAAGCTGGTGTTTAATAAATAGCATATATTTGTACCTTGGGGTATTTTGGTCTTTCAACCATAGTACCACCCTTGTGACAAAAATACCCATGAGCAATATTACTGAAAAAAACGTTTTTCAAAATAAAATCGCACTCCATGCTAGCATGCAGGATTTCTAATTTTCAGAACCGTCGACGAATATTAAAACGATCATAACTTTTTTGATATAAATTGAAACGGTGATCTGTTTGGACCATTGCATCGAGTACAATTTTTTCATGAGAAAACAAGTGCCCAATGATATTTAGGACTTGTTAAAACAATTCGAAAAAATTCGTAATCCTATAGGCTTGCTGTAAATTTTACAGCAACATTGTCTGGAATGCAAAATTAATTAAAAATAGCAAACGATCTCCAAACGATTTGAAACTTTCCAGTTGAGATCCTAACATGNCGACGAATATTAAAACGATCATAACTTTTTTGATATAAATTGAAACGGTGATCTGTTTGGACCATTGCATCGAGTACAATTTTTTCATGAGAAAACAAGTGCCCAATGATATTTAGGACTTGTTAAAACAATTCGAAAAAATTCGTAATCCTATAGGCTTGCTGTAAATTTTACAGCAACATTGTCTGGAATGCAAAATTAATTAAAAATAGCAAACGATCTCCAAACGATTTGAAACTTTCCAGTTGAGATCCTAACATGTTGAAGAACATGTTTTAGGTCTTAAACAAGAATTTTCATTTTTTGAGATCATTGGAAAAAATCCAAACACAAGCAATAGAAAAACAGAAGGACAATTTTCTAAAACTTTTTCTTCCACATGTATCTAATAAAGTAGGCTCTGATACCAATTGTTGGCAATAAACATGCAAATCAAAGAATTGCGCAGCGAAAAATAAATCTATTCCCTACTCAGGATCTACTCTATGAAGAACATGCGAAGAACATAGCTATTAATAATTAAATTAGCAAAAACATAAAATTACTTACTTGCTAACTAGGGCCACGCCTTGGCTATATGAGCGATGAATCCTTGTTCCGACGAACGCTTCAAGAACTCCTTAAATCTTCTCACCAATGACTAGAAATAACCAAGAGTGTGGGCTCTTTCTAACTCTTCAAAATTTTAACTTAACTCTCCGAATAAATTCAAGGAATGCTTTCAATTCTTAGCAAAACCTAAAAGAACTGTGTTGGAGTATTTTTGACTGAGCTACAGGGTCCTCTATTTATATCCTTGAAAATAGTAGCAGAAGAAAAGAAAAAGCAATGTGGAACTGCAGGCAGTGGGGTGGACGGCTAGGTCTGCAAAACCCTAGCCTCCACTCCACTTAAGGATGATGCATGGGCTAAGGAAATTTTCCTTGGCCTATGCATCACTTACTCTGACAAAGGCCTTGGGTTTTATCCCAAGCCCAGCTTTCTTACTTGTTTCTTTCTCTGTACAGTTTTTCCCTTGAGCCCATATTTTATTTAATTTAAAACAACTTGCTTAGTAACATAATAAGCCCATGTTTTAATAAATAAAAAATAACATGTCCAATAAATAAATAATAGGCATGTCCATGGTTAATTTACAATAGCTTGGTGAGGGATCTAAAAAGAAAAACATTTCAGGCTTAAATAGTATCCGACTATCCGAGTCAATATTAATTACAATTAACACCACTACATAATTGTAACTGCACTCCGAAAAATATTCTTGATTAAATCAACAAAGTTTTCTTTGACATTTACTACAAGTACGATTCCTCCATGAAGCCCTTCGTAGACGAATTAGGACTATAATACTGTCACACTATATTCTCTACTTCTTAATCCTTGTGTACTGAATTTCTATTCATTTATTATTATCTCCTGTGAGCACCAACTCACTAGGTATATTTATTTTGGAATTAACCTTACTAAAATGCTTTGATCAAAGACTTGAGAATAATACTGAATAAAATCCTATACAAGGGGAGACTTCTTGTCATTTTTTCTATTAAAAGCGATTTGGATTCCCTATTGAGCAAAAAACTCTCTCACGATGCTACATGTTATCACCCAACACAAAGATAATGTGACCTACGTTTAAAAGCCGCAATCTATAATGCATCAAAGTGAAGATACTTGACATTTGAGTTCGCTTTCTCTCAGGATTTAAAATCACTAGTATAAATAGTCTAGATTGTATTGTCTTTTCTAGAGACAGTATTTTAATGGAAAAGCAACTCCCGGCCCGTTCAGTTTATACCACTCTATACACCTACACATCAACCCGAAGTATCATCTTGCCTGATTAAGTATAATCACACAATTGATGCGTAACAATCTTACTAATGGAATATCCAATTTCATCATAACTGCGAACAAATAGTTTCAGAATACAAGGGTTATGGTCTTAGACTTTGTGTGATAAAAACCTCACTCACACCCATAGTCCATATCTAATGCATTCTCTGGACCTTTCATATAGGGACAATCATAAAAAATCATACAAAAGTTATATGCAATATGCTCAAAATATATATTTAATAAATAATAAATATTTATTTATTACAAACTACAAAGTCAACATGTTACAATCTTGGGATTTAGGGCATAATCCCTAACAGTATTAAGGGAGAAGAAGCTCTTCGCTAAGCTGAAGAAGTGTGCCTTTTGGTTGGAAGAGGTATCATTCTTGGGTCATATTGTCGCCAAGGATAGCAATGTAGTAGATCCAAAAAAGATTGAGGCTATAGTTGAATGGGAACTGTGACGACCCGATTGATAATTACATTTATGACTATATTTTTTTTTTTTGAAAACATAATATAATCATGAACCGGATCGATCGTCACATGGTGATAGAAACACATCTGTCATACATATATCTCACAACTTACTGTAAGATTACATCTATTACATCAGAGTCATATATCACATATAATATAAACTGAGCGAAAGCATATACTATGGGAGTAATCAATACACATAGAGCTGATAATAAAAATATTAATGATTAAAAGCTTACATTGTAACATATGCAAAAAGAATGGCTATACAAACCGTGCCACATGCGACACGAGCCAATAAACAAAAAATATCGTTTGTGAATACATCACAACCATATACAAAATAATAAACTAATAGTCAAGTCTATACAAAAGAAATACATCCCACGACATCAGTCGTAATAGCTCAGGTAGTAAGCCATGGGATCATCATCTACTCCCTCAGAACCTGCATCAACATCTATGCAACCATAAAGTTCATCCATGATTACATAGGCGGAAAGGAAAATGGGTGAGTCAACAGATTCAGTGAATAGAAACCATTGATTTTTTTTGTAATGAACCAAAGAGTTAGTTTACATGAGTTTACAATAACAGCTACTAAAGATTTGAAAACATAAAGCAGCTGATGAAATAAATACATATAGTCATAAAAACATCTTAAATATAAGAATAGCTAAGTACGTATGAGCATATTCCAATCTTCTCGCTTGGAAGTATACACATACGAACTCATCTATGATAATAGTATATCATATAACTCAGCTACACTCATATACATGCATTACATCCCTTTTTGGCGAAACACTAGCATATAAGCATATTTAAGCAATAAAACATAAATCTCATATGCAACTAGTCGTAAGAATATACATATGTTTCGTTCCATGCAAACTCATATGCATACTAATACGTCTATATAAAGTCCAATAAATCATATCATGAAACATCACATAAATCATCGTGACTTAGCTACACTCACATACAAGTGATCTAACCCCTTTTGGCGGTCACAACATATAAGTATGACTAACATCATTCTCATAAAACATCATAAAACATCATGCTATGTATGCACTAGGCACACAGATACGAACCTCCATGGCAAGGTTTTATTGGGCACACGGACACGAACCCCGTGGCAAGGTTTTACTGGGCACACGAACATGAACCCCCGTGGCAAGGTTTTACTGGGCACGCAGACACCGACCCTCACAGCAAGGTTCATAAAACTTGTTTTCTGGCACATAATCCACTAACCCCCGCGGCGTAGGTCCATAAAACATTTTTTGGCACGCGGTCCATTGACCCCCACGGTGTAGGTCCAAAACTGTTTTCATATGCTCTTTTCATAGACATACTCATAAATGTCATGCAATCATCTTTGCCATAGTTCTTTTCTCAATATCAAATATCAATAAAGCATCATAAAACTCATCATATCAATAAATCCACCATAATCATAAATTATCAATAAACCATCAATAACTCATCATAAATCACTCATCAAATATTTATCAACCTCATGAAAATAATCGAAAATATAAATCATATGTTATCACAAAATATCATCGGTTCGTTCTTTAACATTCATATCATTTTTTCAAACTCATTTAAAATCATTTCTTTTGTTTAGTAAGTAAAAATATCAACTAAACATTAAAACACAAAACATTTTAAAGGGTTTATCATTCTCAATAAGTATAAATACTTACTATTACACTTGATGAGTCTCACTTCTAGATTAAATGTTCAAGCAATGCCGGCTGCATAAATGTATTGCTAAAACATCAACAACTATACACTCATACTCATAACCCAACTCCCATGATACTTGAATGTACAAGCATCAAAGTAGCCCTGAGCAACCCATAGTATTCTAGGGTTCCAAATAGCATTTAAATAACCTACAAAGTTAACCCATAGCATTACACTAGGGTTAGACATCACAAAACCCCAAAATACAAAACTAGAGAAAAACTAGGGTTTATAGATTTTTACCTCAAATCTTGAAGAATATGGAGTTTGTGTACCACGAAACTTCAACCCTATGGATGGTAAGCTCAACCCAACAAGAATCCGAAGAAATTACCCAATATTAAGTCATACATTCAAGAATGTAGGCTAAACATTAAGAAGTTAGGGTTTTGAGAATTTTTACCTCAAAACAATCGGTAGAATCACCTTTTCAACACCGAGGATCTTGATTCCGGTGTTAGAATTGATGATCAGGACACCTAAAGATCAATACTATGGTTTAAGCCAAACCCTAGGAAAGAGAAAGGAGAGAAAGTCGTGCAAGAGGAAGGAGAAGGAGAAAATGAGCTGAGAAAATCGGTCCCAACTATATATAGTGCACCGCCGGTCGAACGGGTAAGTGGCGCCGGTCGAATGCCCCTCACATAAAAGGCTTGAGAATTCCAAAAATGCTTAGTCGATCGAACGGATTTTAACCTGGTTGAACGGACACCATGCATTACTGGTTGGACGGCAATTGGAACGGGGAACATTGACTTGATTTCTAAATTTTCTAAAATGATTTGGTCGACCACCGCTAAGAACAGCCATTGGAATGGACAACTCTAACTTAAATTCTAATTTTCCGCAAGTGATCCGGTCGACCGCCGCTTAGAACGGCCATTGGAACGGATACCCCTAGAGCTCGCCCGGTCGAACGGAAATACCACCGTTCGAACGGAAGGTTACAAAACTGACTTTTTTCTAAATTCTTCTAAGTGTTTATTTTTTTTACTTTTAATTACCATTTTACCCTTACCTATTTAAAGTGACTTATAATCCTTATTTTAAAATCTTGGGCGTTACAGGAACTACCAACAAGTGTTTGATAGATTCGCAGTTTCTTGGGCTTCGATGGTTACTATCACATGTTCATTGAGGGATTCGCCACATTGTCAGGGCCTCTCATAGCACTACTGAGAAAGAATGTTCCTCATGTTTAGAGCGAACAATGCGAAGCAAGTGTTCTGGAGCTAAAGCAAAGATTGGTGTACGCACCTGTCCTCACATTGCCCATGGAATATGTGGGGTACGTATGTAAATGTATGCATCCTGAAAAGGATTGGGATGTGTACTCTTGTAACAAGGCAAAGTGGTAGCCTATGCCTCAAAGCAATCAAAAGATCACGAGAAGAACTATCCTACTAACGACTTAGAGTTTGCGGCAATGTTATATGCCTTGAAGATATGGACGTATTATCTCTATAGCTAGCGGTGTGAAATTCATACTGATCATCAGAGTCTCTGTTAAATATTCACGTAAAAGGATTTGAACATAAGACAACATAGATGGCTAGAGTTACTGAAGGACTATGATTCAACATTGTTTTGATTCCATGTAGCTTATTTTACTTAATTAATCTTATAAGATCGTCTAACCACATCTTGCGTATCACAAGGCACCTTATCGCATGGCTCAAACCGAACTGAACGAGTTAAAGGAGCAGCACGAAGAGCTGTTGGACAGGGGATTCATTCGACCAAGTGTGTCTCCGTGGGGAGCACCGGTATTGTTTGTGAAGAAGAATGATAGTTCTACGCGATTATGCAGAGACTATCGGGGTTTGAACAAAGTAACGATTGAGAACAAGTATCATTTACCAAGGATCGATGATTTGTTCGACTAGGTTAAAGAAGCTTCAGTGTTCTCGAATATTAATCATCTATCAGGATATCACCATCTTAGAGTGCGAGAAGAAAATGTACCAAAAACAGGTACTCATACACGCCAAGGCCATTTTGAATTCTTTCGGTCATGCCTTTTGGATATCTGAGGCTTAGTGTTGAATGGGATGTGACGACCCGATTGATAATTACATTATGACTATATTTTTTTTTTTGAAACACATAATATAATCATGAACCGGATCGATCGTCACATGGTGATAGAAACACATCTGTCATACTATATCTCCACAACTTACTGTAAGATTACATCTCTATTAACATCAGAGTCATATATCACATATAATTATAACTGAGCGAAAGCATATACTATGGGAGTAATCAATACACATAACGACTGATAATAAAAATTAATGATTAAAAGCTTTACATTGTAACATATTCCAAAAAGAATGGCTATAAAAACCGTCCCACATGCGCCGCACGAGCCAATAAAAAAAAATATCGTTTGTGAATACATCACAACCATATACAAATAATAAACTAATAGTCAAGCTCTATACAAAAAGAAATACATCCCACGACATCAGTCGTAATAGCTCAGGTATGTAAGCCATGGGATCATCCATCTACTCCTCAGAACCTGCATCAACATCTATGCAACCATAAAGTTCATCCATGATTACATAGCGGAAGGAAAATGGGTGAGTCAACAGATTCAGTGAATAGAAACCATTGATTTTTTTTGTAATGAACCAAAGAGTTAGTTTAATGAGTTTACAATAACAGCTACTAAAAGATTTGAAAACATAAAGCAGCTGATGAAATAATACATATAGTCATAAAAACATCTTAAATATAAGAATACGCTAAGTACGTATGAGCATATATCCAATCTTCTCGCTTGGAAGTATACACATACGAACTCAATCTATGTAATAGTATAATCATATAACTCAGCTACACTCATATACATGCATTACATCCCTTTTGGCAAACACTAGCATATAAGCATATTTAACATAAAACATAAATCTCATATGCAACTAGTCGATAAGAATATACATATGTTTCGTTCCATGCAAACTCATATGCATACTAATACGTCTATATAAAGTCCAATAAATCATATCATGAAACATCACATAAATCATCGTGCTTAGCCTCACACAAGTGATCTACCCCTTTTGGCGGTCACAAACATATAAGTATGACTAACATCATTCTCATAAAACATCATAAAACATCATTGCTATGTATGCACTAAGGCACACAGATACGAACCTCCATGGCAAGGTTTTATGGCCACACGGCACAGAACCCCGTGGCAAGGTTTTACTGGGCCACACGAACATGACCCCCGTGGCAAGGTTTTACTGGGCACGCAGACACCGACCCTCACAGCAAGGTTTCATAAAAACTTGTTTTACTGCACATAATTCACTATAACCCCTCTCGCGCGGCTAGGTCCATAAACATTTTTTGCGCGAAGCGTCAACCAATCCACCCTTTGGTATTCATGTCGTTTATGAACCGCGTATTTCGTAAGTACCTCGATTCGTTCATGTTGTTCTTCATTGATGACATCTAGTCTACTCAGCTAATCATTATCAGCACAAGGAGGAATTTGAAAACGGTATTTGAAGTATTAAGGGAGAAGAAGCTCTTCGCTATGTTGTCGCCAAGGATGGCAATGTAGTAGCATCCGAAAAAGATTGAGGCTATAGTTGAATGGGAACGACCAACAAGCGTCCGACAGATTCGCAGTTTCTTGGCTTCGGATATTACATCACAGGTTCATTGAGGGATTCTCCACATTGTCAAGGCCTCTCACAGCACTACCGAGGAAGAATGCTCCTTATGTTTAGAACGAACAATCCGAAGCAAGTGTTTTGGAGCTAAAGCAAAGATTGGGTGTACGCCACCTGTCCTCACGTTGCCATGCGAATATGTGGGGTACGTAGTGGTAAACGTATGCTCCTGAAAAGATTGGGATGTGCTACTTCTATAACTAAGCAAAGTGGTAGCCTATGCCTCAAAGCAATCAAAAGATCACGAGAATAACTATCATACTCACGACTTAGAGTTTGCGGCAGTGTTATATGCCTTGAAGATATGGACGCATTATCTCTATAGTTAGCGGTGTGAAATTCATACCGATCATCAGAATCTCTGATAAATATTCACGTAAAAGGATTTGAACATGAGACAACATAGATGGCTAGAGTTACTGAAGGACAATGATTCAACATTGTTTTGATTCCATGTAGCTTATTTTACTTAATTAATCTCATAAGATCATCTAGCCACATCCTGCGTATCACAAGGCACCGTATCGCATGGCTCAAACCGAACTGAACGAGTTAAAGGAGCAGCACGAAGAGCTGCGGACAGAGGATTCATTCGACCAAGTGTGTCTCCGTGGGGAGCACCTATATTATTTGTGAAGAAGAATGATAGTTCTATACGATTATGTTTAGACTATCGGGGCTTGAACAAAGTAACGATTGAGAACAAGTATCATTTACCAAGGATTGATGATTTGTTCGACCAACTTAAAGAAGTTTCGGTGTTCTCGAATATTGATCATCTATCGGGATAGGACCATCTTAGAGTGCGAGAAGAAATGTACCAAAAACGGGCATTCGTACGCGCCAAAGCCATTTTGAATTCTTTTGGTCATGCCTTTTGGATTAACCAATCCATCTTTGGTATTCATGTAGATTATGAACCGCATATTTCGTAAGTACCTCAATTCGTTCGTGTTGGTCTTCATTGATTAGAGTCTAATCTACTCGGCTAATCAATATGAGCACAAGGAAAATTTGAAAACGGTATTGGAAGTATTAAGGGAGAAGAAGTTCTTCGCTAAGCTTAAGAAGCGTGCCTTTTCGTTGGAAGAGGTATCATTTTTGGGTCATGTTGTTGCCAAGGATGGCAATGCAGTAGATTCGAAAAAGCGTCAACTATAGCCTCAATCTTACCAATGATGGTCATGTTGTCGCCAAGGATGGCAATGGAGTGGGAACTAAGGTCTGACCCGGTGACTCTTTTTTTTTTTTTAACATTTTTCTTTGTAAGATTTTATTTTAGATTTTAATAAAAAAATAAACGAAAAATATTATTTTAAGTTTATTTGTCAAGTGGCACTAACAGCCTACAGTAAACTTGGATAGCAAACTCACGGAAGGATCTATTTCGACTAATTGAAAACTCAAGTATCTAATTCTCAAAATTTAAAAGTGAGAAAGTGAATTCAAATTGCGCATTTACTTAAGAATTTATGATACATTTACCCTTATTTTAATGTGTTTTAATTTTTTGAGAACTTTTTTAATTTTTTTAGTTTTTATTATCGAAGTGTTGTGTTTCGAAAAGAATTGTGTGATTTATTTGAAAAATGTATTAGTGATAGGTCAGGCATAAAAAATCGTCTGATTAATTTGAAAAGAGCTTTTTTTGCGGAGTGAAAAGTTTTTTTGTAAATTTTTCCAAACGGGTCCTGTGCGTAATATTCCCTCTATTTTCAGACGAGAGAAGAGAGGAAATAAGAGGAAAAAAAACATTTAAAAAAAAAAAAAGGAGAGAAGGAGAAGGAAAGAAAGAGCAGAAAAGAGAGAGAGGACGAGACAGTTTGGAGGAAGAGATCCGGACAATCTTTTGGGCGAAAGACCCACCCGAGAGTAAAGAAACCGGTTAATTATACTTGGGTTTTAGTGGGGGTTTTAATATCCCATTCTTCTAACACCACCTCTCTCTCTCTGTCTCTCTCAATTTGGAGTTTCTGAATCTGGCGGCCATGTGGAGATCACCTGCAATGTCTTTTCTGGTGAGTTTCTGCATCTCTCTGTCTCCCTCAGCTGTTTTGCTATACTCAATGAGTTATTCTATTACCATTTTGATGTTTTTTTGTGATCTGGGTCCCAATTGTAGTTTATTGGTTTGTTATTTGGAACAGGTTGGCCGGTTAACTCAGCCTGGAGTGGTCAGGGTCCAAACTTTGAACAAATCCTATTACAGTACTATGTTGTTGCAATCTCAGAAATCCAACCAAAGCGCTACATCAACAGCTGTGGCATCATTTCCGGTATCTAAGATTTTAATAAATTCTTGAGATTATTTTGTTTTTTGTCATTCGAGTTATTGATTGCATTCTTTCGTTGTTAATTCTATTGAGAGGAGATTTGCTTTGGCATAGAATTTTTGGGTACCTTTTTGTTAATTGATAGGGATTTTGGTTAAAATTTTCTCTGTTGTCATGAACAATGTATGGATTTGTTCATTGTTTGGTTCAATTGAATTGCAAAACGTTCTAGGGAAGAATGCAACAGCAAAGCTACGAGTCGAGAGCATCAGTTGGGGAGAATGTTCCCAGAAAGGACAAGGTCAATTTTTTGTGAATACTGTAAGTATAACCCATGTGAAGTTTCTTTTTGTTTTTGACAATTAGATTGTAATACCCCAAATTGTCAATAGTTTTTATTAATGAGACAAAGATATGGTGAAATGCCTTTTAAAGCTAAGTGGTTCATTATAAATTCTATGACATGTCTAAAACGTTCTGTTAATTCTATTTTTTTCTTTTTAATGAATTATAACCATTTATACCAAACAAAAACATAACCTCTTTACATTTCTGCAGACAGCAAAAGAACTGACTTTGAAAACAAGCTTCAAAAGTCTCTCAACAATAAACTAAACGAACAAAACCTATACCATTATTTTTGTGATCAAATACCCCAATTACAGTAAAAAAAAAATTTTTTTTTCATTCCCGTTAGACCTCATTAAAGTTGCCTTTCACATCAAACAAACTCCTCTTTCCCACTTGATCTTCTGCAGAATTTGTTTCCTCAAGAAAAGAGTGTTTGCGCGCCTCACAGGAGGAAATGCAATTTGGTCGTTCCCCTTGACTTAACCCCATTGCAGCAGCTTCTCTCCGGTTGTTAGAGCATTCTTCATGGCAACCTAAGAATTAAAACCATGCTTAGGATGTTAGAAGGATGCCAAATGACTGCCACCAATCCACACAAGGGACCCTATATCTCTCAATGCTTCCTAGTACCCGAGCTATTATAGTTCCAGACTTTGCAATAACCCATTTAGGTTCATCCTCACACCAAATCAACCATTAAAGAGCTTACTTTGAATCTTCCACAAGAGCATGGATGCTGGCTGGTTTCCAAAACCAAAGACCATCATTACATGGACAGATGGATGAGTCTGGAATTTCAGATGGCTTTGAGCATCATAAATAGCTCTGATACCCATACTTTATCCCAGCAAAGACACCAACTCAGATGCCACCAATCAGTCTATAGGGTGAATGTCACTACCATACCCACATCAAACCTGCAAAAAATTCCTGGCCTCCACTCTTAGCGCTTCAACAACTTCCGCCAGCACCAAGGAGCAGGACCTCGATGAACCCTTTGATTGCCAACAAGCTACCAGCCCTTCCAACCAGATCCTTCCATTCACCACAAGCAAACCACCAATGACCTGCTTTGGTGCAAAAAGACTCCAAATGGTGTCTCATAATTTGGCAGACACAGTTTCCACTCCTTCTAGTTTTTTAATGCCCACGCCGGCTTCCTTTCTTTGGAAAAGTTATATCTCCTCTC
>FXXK01001319.1:0-13971 GCA_900184695.1 Betula pendula
AAAAGAGGAGATAAGAAGCCTAATCCCTTGGATGCCTAGGCTGATGAAGATATGAACCGATGAGGGATATGGCTAAGGATGACCTCGAGGATACTGATTTGGTTGATAGGGGAGGATAGGGTCATGTTGTTGCACACTAAGTATGATTTTTCTCCGTGATGAGCTTGACATTTTGCGTTTTGATACTGCATGATCTGCGTCGACAATCCCGGGAGGACCATGTAGCGCTCAGCGAATGTGCAGTCATTTTTAGCGTTTGCCCATCTCTGGGCCAATCCTTCTTCGAATCCCTCCACCACCAGATCTCCATTCCGCCATGTCTTTATTTTTGTTGGTATGGCATTGTATTTTTTGTGCATTGTTGCATCTTGGACCATAGTTATGTTTCTATTTTACAACAATGTTTTTTTGGTTGATTATATTGCGGCTATGTTTCTAGACAGGTGTTCTTGCAATTAAGTTTAGGGGAGTGGCTTATGCCCCATTTCTCCTTGGTTTTGTATATGTCTTTCTAGTGTGTACAACCGGTTGCAGTTGTGTGTTTTCTACAAACCGCAATCGCGAATCGGGGTCTCCAGTTGTTTTGTTTTTATCAACTGCACTAGCAACCGGTGAGTCTAGTTGTGGTTGGCAATAACTGGTACCAGTTTCAAGCAGGAGAGAAATTATTCTTACCCCACTTTTCATCGGTCTGCGTGAAGCTTACATGAGTCTAAATGTCAAAACTGTGATAATGACTTTATTTCGTTCCATTAGTAAGCCTAAAACCAACGTTGATGAATGATGTGTACAAAGTTCCAGCAGCCTTTTTCTTATAGAGTAGGGGTTGGAAAGTTTGTTCATATTCAATGTAGGACAAGAAGGTGTTTCATATTTTTTTTAATTTTTTTTCTTCCTTTTCTTTCTTTCTTTTCTCTCTTTTCTTTCTCTCTCTCTCTTCTCTTCGTCTCACAAGACACAGGGCAGCGAACGTGTTTGTTTCGTGAAAAGGGGGGAGTTTCCCTTTTCACTCTCTCTTAATCTCGTCGCCAAGACACAGGGGGCCAACGCTGCTTTATGTTGGTATTTTGTGAAAGGGGGGAGGTTCCTTTTTCACTCTCCTGTCTTCTCTCTCTTCAAGACCAGGGAGCAAACCACTCCCTGTTTTGTTTCCTCTACTATATTGTTTAATAGGTTTTAATAGTTATATAATAGTATAAGTATATAGTATACTACTTATATTTATATATTAATTAAGTATATAAAAACGGCATTTATTCGGGTGCTGTTATTTTAGTTTTTTTGGTTTTTCCGTTATCCGTTATAAGCAGTTAATAATCTCCTGCTTGTACACTCCTATCTTACACATTGGGGACAATGTCTATGTTTAAGTTTGAGGTTATAGGAAACTTTTTGTTTATTTTTTTTTTTAAAAAAACTAATCATGTCGTTGATAGAAGATATCACGAAACACATGATTATATGATAGGAATCTAAATCTTTGTTCACTTATTCTTTGGCAAATGAGATGTTACTTGTTTTCAATTGAAGATATCACGAGCATATTGGAGCATGTTTGTGAGGAATGAATGCGAAACCGATTGTGTCCTGTTTCAATATTCTTGAGTGAAGTTTGGCTGGACTTGTTGGATTGATTACCTATGGCAAGATTTATCAAAAAAATAAAAAAATGATTGTCATTGGTCTTTTCCATTGGTAAATTAGGGGCCTCTTGCCCTCATTAAGCAATAAGAGTTCTCTCAAAAGGAAGAAGTTTAGATTGGTTGATTTGACATGACTAGTTTAGTCTTTGTAGCTTTTAACTCGAGTTATAAAGTCCGCAGGGTGTTTTATACTTAGTTGCCCTAAGCCATCTGTTTGAGGTAATGGCCTACAACTCGATCATTTGGGGTTAATTGAAGCTTAGCGGAGCTTAACATTGCACGCGTGTAAATTTTTTTTTAAAAAAAATTCATGTTTTTTAGTGCTCTTATTTGTCTTGTTATTTCATCCGATGGGACCTTACGTAATTTTGAAGTATTGAGATCATTCTATTGAAATTGTTTTTGAAACCTCTATGATTATGTGCTCACTTCCACTTTTGCCCCAATTGGAAATGTGGTATCTTAACCGCGTCATTTATAAGTACTCACTTTGATATCTTATATTGGAAGATAGAGTCTATACAGTTTAGCTTGCTAATGAATGAGAACCATTATTTTGTGGACACTATCAGTCTTATGGTATGAGAAATCATGTGGTTGCATAGGTGTAGCTGTTGTAAACTCACGAGCTTCACTCGTCATTAGGATGCCTAGAGGTTTAAAAGGCTTGTTTGCATCCCTTCAAAATGCAATCGTGTTCCTTACAAGAGGAAGTAGTGTATGTAGCTTTTAATTTTGTTTTCAATCCTTATTTCTAAGTTTTGTATTGCTAAGGGCCGAAATGTTACACATTCAAGCCATTCAACTCGGTATGTTAACCCTTAGTTTTTTTATAATATAATAATTTTGTGTTTTTTTCGTGTTCTTTAGTATTTCAGGTTCTAAAGGAAATTGTAAGCAATTTCCATGTCTTTGAGCCCTGGGAGCACATCACTGAAGCAAAGGGGCACGACCACTTCCAAGAGAGCTTGAGCCTTCATTGAGAAATGGCTTTGAGCGCCTTCAAAGAGCCGAACCCTCACTACATAATCAAGAGCTTGAGCATAGTACCATTTGGCGTCGAGCGCATCCAAGATGGGACGAGGCGCATTTGAACGCACCAAAATTTTGATCTGTGATCTAACCAAAATGGAGGGATGAGAAAAGAAAAATAAAAAATTTGGAAATATTCAGCAAAATCACTCAATATGGACTTCGTTTGAAGTTAGGATTGAGGAGACTCAATTGCCTTAGAGTAGGAATTTTGATTGTGACAAAGGGGATTCAAATCTGATTGAGTTGGAGGTGTAGGTGTGGGAGGTGAAAAAGTGTTCTACTATCAAGTAAAGCAATGACCAACGGCTTGTAACACAGGCTCTTGGGGATGTATTTCTCTTTCATTCAAAGGGGACTTCCAAGCACCTCCATGAAGTTGGCTAAGTTCTCCAATTAGGGTGTTGATGTACACTTTTCCAAGTAACAATGGTTTTGAATGTGTTTATCTTTTGAAATTTTCTGCATATGTGTGATTGATTGTATAGCCTAGAAGTATATGGCAAAAACTTTTGTAAATTGTTTTTTAATTTTAGATTGATGAAATACTCTCTTGTTTTAACAACCTTTTTTTGGTGAAAACCAACCATTCGTTTTTTCTGTGATTATGAGGGTGATGGCTATGTAATGGTTTAATATAACGCAAAATAAGAGGTTTGATCACCATGCTAGGGACGCATGAACTGTTACTACACATAGCCTTAATGTAATGTAGGTTAAAACGGTTCATGCAAACGAAGATGGGTTACACTTATCCTTGATGCGTATGCTATAAGGAGGTTTATAGGCCATGCCTAGGGGAAAGACGATCGTACTCAATTCGTGGGTTAGGGTGATGATCGTGCCAATCAAAGATGAGTTTATCATTATTCTGTAATAAAAAGAATTTTCTTGGTCGATGCCGTTCAATGATAATTTGTTGGAACTAGTGGGTCCAAAACTCAATTGATTATAAAGATATTTTAGATGTAATGAATTTGTGATTTATCCCTAATTTGTTTATTGAATTTGTGCTACTATTATTGTTTTCTCATAACCATATTAATATGGTTTATATATTTTACAAGTTATATGCATGTAGACAATCCCCTAAGTTGGCTTGAATTTAGATATGATGATTGAGCAAGGATATTTGTCAATCATAGGGAGGCCATAGTCAAAAATCTTTGTAACTTATTAATTGTTGGTTTGTAGTTATAAGTGGAATTGAAAATTCTACCTAGACTATAACATATAACCCTTGAATGATTTTGTTTTAATCGAGGAAGGTGTTAACTTGTAAGGTTGACGATTGTTGGTGTTATAGCAAGGTAGGTTATTACAAGCTATATATTGAATAGGACTGTGTGAGCCTCATTTTATAGATATGTCATAGAGAATGATGAGTGTGCCACGACCGACTTATGAGTAATTACTCCTAATCCCTAAAGAAGATTGATGAACAACAAAACTTGCAAATGAGGAATTACTTGATGTATAGAGTGAGATCAAAATTAGTTTGGTCAACACATTTCTTTGTAGTTGGGGGAATCATATGTAGCATTTGTGAAAGATCACTTTTAGAAGCGCAGTTCTTAGGTTTTTGAGTGAATAAAAAGATAAGAAATCTCCTTGTTTTTAGGATTAATAAAGCATATTACCTGTCGTCTGGGCTCGAGCGTTTTCAGTGGTATTCTACGAAATGTGTATTAAGGATGAGCTTTAATCTCCAAAGACTACATTGGATAAACTCAAGAGATTTGGATCTGGGTACTCAAGACAAAAGATGTGGTGAACAAGGTACAGTTATCATTTTTTGTTCAACCGCGGAATGATTATTCTATGAGGGGTAATGGGTAGTACATCAATGATGATTTAATTGTTTGTTGCAAAATATGAATTTTAGGGGTGAAAGGCGTTTGCGGTTTAGCGGTTATTGGCTAAACGCGAACCGCACCGCTTAAGCGGTTTTCAAAAACGTAATGCCAACCGCACCGCCGTAGGCGGTTAGCGGTTGCGTTATAACGCCGGTTTAGCGTTATAAAACTTAAATAACCGCCCCCTGCGTATATACCGTCTTTGCTAAAATTTGGGCTTTTTTTTGCATTTGGGCCGATTTTTGGGCTTATTTAATTTTTTGGGCCATTTTTCTGGTTTTTTTCAGGGCGGGCTGGATCATTATAAAAAAACTCAGATTTTTTTTTGGGCGCATTTTTTTTGTCTTTTTCAAAGCTGATTTGGGCTGAAGGCTTATAAAAAATTCCTGATTTTTTTGGGCCCATTTTCTTGCTTTTTTTGTTGATTTTGGCTTGAGTCAGAGCTCAGTTTTTTTTTATCCATACGAAATATTATATATATGTATAGTTATATATATACAATATAACGGAAAAAAATAATCATCTGCACGTTCTTCCAACTGCTTTTCAAAATATTCAGCGATCTATCTAACAAACAGAACTGCCTTTGACATATTGGGTCACAACGAATACAGGTCATATGTACATAGAATATACATTTATCACATCAATTTTGGCACAAGTATCCACCCAGCCACACTAAACTGGTCACAAAAGTCATCCAACTACAAAAAATCAACCAAGGGCAAGACAAAAATCATAAGAGGAACAGCAAAGAATCTTCAATAAATGAAGCATATTGCAAAACCAAAAAAAAAACAAAAGAAGCTTATTCATTTGCTCCTTTCGCATGGCACGTTCAAAATAAAAAACAAAAACCAACCCTCATTTCGTTTTCCCATTCACCCAAGCACAAAACACCAACATAATCTCTCTCCTCCCTCTGCTATCTCTCTCCCAAGTTGCAGTTTCCCCCCATAGAAATCTAAAACTTGAGTGAGACCACAATTGAAGGCATGGCTTCTTCTTACCCGAACGTTCTCCCTTCTTCTTCTCCATTCCACAAAACCCAAAGAAAAACCTCCATTCACCAATCATCTCCCCCACCGAAAACCCGATTCCCACTTCTAACTCCCCTTCTTCACTTTCTCCTTCTGCTCCACCAGCCTCCAAACCCCTCCATCCAGGGCGTGGTCAGTTAACATCCCCCCGGTGGCGCATCAAATCATCAGGGGAAATCCAATGACTTATTTTGCAAAATTAATTTTCGTTTGGCATCCAAGAAAACGCAAGAAAAATAAAAAGAAAACTCAAAGTTTTAGAAAAGGCGGAGTCAAATCTCAAACCACCGTGCGCCGTGCGGTGCGGCTGAGCGTTGTCGTTGAGAGAGTGAGGGAGAGACTAGGGTTGCTTGCTTCCGGCTAAAATTGGGACAGAGGGGAGGAATCAGATGGGTGCAGGTGCTTGCGTTGACTTTGCGTCTGTGCGTTGAAATGCGTGACTTAGGTTTTATAGCAGCCAAACCCAAAAACGACGTCGTTTTTTGTTGGGCTGATAATTAATATTTAAAAATAAATATATATATATATATATATATAAAGGCGGTTAGCGGTTATAACCGCTAACCCCCCTTAAAAAACGCTAACCGCTCCGCCTAAGGCGGTTACGGTTTTTTCCAACCGCCTTGGAGGCGGTTCATGGCGGTATACGGGTTAGCGGTTAGCGGTTTTAGCGGGTCCGGTGGCGGAGCGGTTATAACCGCCCCCGCCATTTCAGCCTATATGATTTTAGAGTTAATCACATTTATTTAGTGGAATTATTTGTGTTTTGTGTCCAAGCGGTGATGAGTCATTAAATGACAAGATTTCATGAGACTAAAGTAACTAAATCTATTTTTCTTCCGAGTCCCATCTTAAGCTGTTGTAAATTAACTAAGTGATTATGAGTTTTAGTTATTTATTTATTTGTTAATTGTATGTGTTTTTATTTAAATAAGATATGAGCCATAAATTAATACTTATATTTAATTTGGTTTGCTTTATTTATTTAAATATGGGTTAGAGAATTTAATTCTCAAAGGCTATTAGTTTGGAGATGTTTGGGCTAAGAAATTAATTCATAGAGCACAGTCCAAAAAAAAGAAGCATTGGGCTTGCAGGATAAAACCAATGAGCCTAGGCAGTCATAAGAGAAGATTGGGTTAGGGTTGAAACCCTAGCCTATGCGCATGGGGAAGCATAATGCTCCCCATGGCCGACAGCTACAAGGAGAAATAATTCTCCTTGTGGTTGTAGCTCCCAAGTTTCTAGAAGCTTTCAGATTTCTCTTATTACCTCTTCTCCAAGCAGACTGTAATTATAAATAGAGGTTTAGTTAGAAACAGAAAACTCACTCCTTGGAAAACTAATTCCATCACTACAAAGTATATAAAATATGCATTAAGGTTTTAATGAGTGATTTTATAAAAGAGAAATATTTTTTTGCTTCTAGTTATTCATGTTCTTCATCATGTTCTTGGAGAGTGATTAACCATCAAGAAGAAGATTCGGATTTATGAAGAACAATGTTATTCATGTTTTTCATCATGTTCTTCGCGTTCTTAGAGTTCTTCAAGCCTTTGAAGGTTTTGGAGCTCTTGGTGTTTATGGCATTCTTGGTGTTCTTCGCGTTCTTCATCAATTTCGAATATCATCAACAACAAAGATGCAAAGGTGAGTTCAAATAGCCTTGTATGCATAAGGAGAGGCTGATAGGATTTATAAGTAAATCTTATTTATGTTTTACTTTAATCTTGTGAAAATCAAAAGCATGTTTTCTTTTGAAGTTTATTGGAATTTTAAATCAGTTAAATTTGTATAAAATTTTTATTATGTTTCCGTTGTGCTATGCCATGTTTCTTATTAACATGGAGCATGATCCCCAACATGATTGACAATCATAACGCACATCAAATCATGCATGTAAAAAAAATCCCATGTTGAACACAATCTACCATTAGTATGAAGTTTGTGGTGAAATCAATTTCCTATACTTCTTTTTATTTTATTTGTTATTAATTTATATTTACATTTATTTTCAAAACCAAAACAATAAATATCTTTTCTGAGTTAGGTTATATTAGATCTTGATAACTTGATAATAACCACAAACAACAAACCTTAATGTTCGATACCTTCACATAGATCTATCATACGAAGATTCGTTATATTATGAGTGGATAATTTTATTATTGATCGTAAAGACCATATCAATTTTTGACGCCGTTGTCAGGGACTATTAACGATTGTTTATTAAGTTTTTGGGATTAAATCTAATTTAATTCTGTATATATTCTATTTATAATTTATTTTGTATATAATTTGTTTTATGTGTTCTCTTTCTATTCTGTTTCAATTTCTAGAGAAAGGGCTTGAGCTCAATATTGACTGAGCTCGAGCGCAATACTATTGAACTCGACCACATTTCTATTGCCAAAAAAAAAGTTTGAGCCATTTTCAAAAGGGATCAAGTGCATATTTTTCAGACAACAATATTGAGATTGCTGCATGCACAACAAAAACGGTATTCTTTAAATTTATTTTGTTTTATGTTATTTTATTTTCGGTATATACTGTTATTTGCTTTCAATAGTAGTCTCCTAATATCAGCTGGAGTAGCCGACTGGAACAAAAAGCTCAGTTCTCTCTCCTGAAAGAGAACCAATCGTCTTTTGTTGCTTGGGGAGAAGGATTAATCCTCCTCCTCCCCTTCCCTTTTGCCGCTCGGGGAGGAAGATTTTTCCTCCTTCTCACTGCTTTCCTAGCCTCTTCGGAGGTTTTTTTTTCTCTTCGGAGACTTTTGCCGCTCGGGGAGGAGGATTTTTCCTCCTTTCCCCTACTTTTCCAGTCTCTCCGGAGGCTCTACTCCAGCATAGTGGTTTTGTCGTCCACTCCACCACCACAACATGGCCGGTTTCCATCTCCTCTGCCCTTTTTAAAGTTTTTGGATCTAGTTTTTTCAAAGCTAGATCTGTCCACTTCAGAAAGTTCCTTCGCCACACGTGGCCCTCCACTGAGGTCCCGGGATCATCCGCTTCATGCCGCCACCAGAAACCCCTCCATCAGGCTAGCACGCGCCGGAGCGTGTTCAACACGCGCCTTGCGAGTAGATCTCACTCGCGGGTGCGTGCTCCTCACGCGCCGACGCGTGGCCTGTCCTACACCGCATGTGATGTGCCACCGCCCCTGCCACCACCTCTAGTCTCCTGGGGTCCTCTGCACCGGCCGCCTTCCTCCATCCTGTCCTCCGTTGTTGCTGTTGTTTTACTGTTTTTTTCATTTTCCTTGTAATTTGCTGTTGTTGTGTTGCTCAAGATTGAATTTGTATCGGTTGGGCCTCAGACTCTCAGTTTGGGTTGAAAACCTCTTTTTCATTTTTTTTTCTCTTTTATTTTGTTCAGTTTCCTCGGAAGCTGGATGAGATCAAAGCTTCTTAGTCTATTTGGTTTCTTAGGAAGCCAGATTAGATCTAAGGATCTAAGGTCTTAGGAGTTTTCGAACTCCTGATGGTTTTATCCATCAGATTACACCGCGGCCTTCAAAAGCTGCATTCGCAGGTTACTTACTCTTCCTTGAGTTTTCTCCCTTATTGTGAGGTGATAGTGGCCTGTCTGATTAAGATTTTTCAATTGAGCAACGCCTTGTTAGTTCTTACTTTTTACTTTTCTTGTAAGATTTTAACCATACGTTTATGTAATGTTTCCCTTTAATATATGTGATGATGCACTTAAAAATTAAAAAAAAAAATAGTAGTCACCTAACAATTAGTCGGGAAGCTTTAAAAAGAGAAAAGAAAATGGACCCACATTTATCTCGGGCAGTGGGGCAGGAATAGTAGAAGACAGAAAGAAGGTCGCGTCTTTGTCAAAAAGACAAAAACTCTAGTCCTCCTCGGGCAGTGGGGCAGCAAAACAAGGATACGCGTATCACTTTTATCTTCAAATTCACGTGTGACACTTCCGTACTCCTATCCATCTTTCAATACCCTGCCTTCTCTGACGCACAACCCAAATTAACACTTCAATATTTTCCCTCTGCTACCCGTGACTCGTTCTGTCGTTTACCCCCATTATTGTTTTTTTTTTTTTTTTTTTAAACTGAGGCCCAATATTTACGTGGAACTCTATTAATATTTAATAACATCTCCCCGCTTATAAATTGGCTCCCCCTCAGACAGACTTATTCATTTCAAGTCTCTGTTTTCTTAGACTTTCTTTTCTTACATTTTGGTGTGACAATCTCATTTACCACGCAAACCCCTCGCCTCTCTCACTCTCTCTCTCTTGCGTATTGCTCCTCCACTTCGCATGTTGTCTCGCCGCTGCAACCCTAAGGTGATCGTCGTTTAGCTAGACTTTAAACTATTTTCTTTATTATTATTTTTTTATTTCTCTGTATTGTTCTGCTTCTTTACTTCTGAAAATTATATTAATTATTTATTTTCAATTTTTAATCTGTGAATGAAGTTACTTACGGTCTGGGTTTCCAATATTTCGTTCGTGATTTGCTTTGGTCTGTCACATTCACAATAAAAGGAACATTATATGTCTACGATATATTTACTCTCTGGTTTTCCCTTATTTTGTTCATGACTTGCTTTGTTTTCTCTCTCTTCTGTTGCCTATCACAAGAATAATCTAATATCTTATATTATTTACTTGAAGGACAACGATTTGTTTTTAAGACTTTTTTTTTTTTTTCAGTTTATTTTATTAACATTGACTCTTTGAAAACTTTCAATGCTTGTATTCAGTTGATTACTACTAGCCTACAGTATACATGGAATCGGGGTGGTGGGAGAAGTTCTAATATTCTGTCAAGAAGTACATGCGGAGCTTTCTCTAGGTAACACAATTTGGTGTTCTTTTATTGTCTTTACTTTTTGTCGTACCATGTTTTAGGTTCGAGTTAACCAAGGGTGTTTTCTACTTCTTATTGTTGAAAAGACGAAGGTGCTATACAGGGAAAACTAGATCACTAATTTAAATTTTCTTCAAAATTTATGATTTTATTATCCCCTTCTCCAAACATTCATAGTGATGTCACCCTCATTTGTTGAAAGTTTGTCTTTGTGTTCTCTGCGGTTTGCGTTTTGCTGTTGTGGTCGTAAAAAGACATTCTACCGAAAATTGGCAGTTTTGGGAAAATGCATGGTGAATAACATTTGTTTAGCATTACTAATCTCTATTCTATTGTTTTTATGGGTAGTGAGTAATATTTGTCTCGCATTACTAGACTCTTTTTCTATTCTATTTTATTTTTTTGTGTTGGTTTCTGTTTTGGTATGCTAATAACACCATCGCCAAATCAGGATTTTGGTAGTTGTGTTTATAATGATGAGGGTTTAGCCGCTATTTTGAAGGCCGTTCTTTTTCTTTTCTTTTTTTTTTCCTAAAATCCTTGACACAGCAAAAGATGCATTGGGTTTTTTTAACCTTTTGGAAAGGGTAAGAATGAGTAATAACCGCTTAGGAAAAAAAAGTTGCAGGAAACAGAGATTTTGATTGTAATTCGTGGGCCATGTTTGACACGTTGTGTCAGCTACCGTAAAAACCCTAGCTACACACGCGGCAGATGATGCGCAGGAATCAATTGAGTTAGATTTTTTTTGAAATTTTTTTCTAAAACGTGATTTTGTGCCGCTCTTTCTTTTTCCTCTCCCTCTTAAAGGATAACGACTCTCTTGAATTTTTTAAAATTTGAAATTTTAAAATTTTAAAATTTGGGCATCTATTAGGGTCAAAATATATGTCAGTTTATTTTATATTACTGAGGCAAGGTAATATATTTTCTGTTGTTTTTTTTTTTTCTCTCTCTTTCCCCCTTTTTGGCTTCTCTCCTCCATCACCCAAAGCATCTTCTCTCAAGAACTCCCTTCAATCAGAGCCTAACCCCATCAATTATGTCTTCGCATGCAAACAATGAAGTCCAATTTTCTATGCTCAAGCTGTAAATATAGGAATTGCTTCCCCACCTTAGATAGTATTGCTTTTTTCATTATACTGAAAAAAAACTCTCTAAAGTTATTATATTCTTAGAAATATTTAGTGTCGCATTTAGACTTGTGATTTATCTTATACCAAAATGGTGACTAATTGTATTTAAATTTATGGGTTAAGATTTCGGTTTACAGTTAATTTCTTTCTTGATTTTGTTCTGATTTAGAGGACATAATGGCAACCAATGAAGGAGAGTTGGATACATTGTTGATGAAGAAGTGAAGGAGAATATGGGTTGTACAAACGGGACGAGGTTATAACCGCCCTGCAGTGTTAACATGTTTAACCGTTCTTTGAATAGGTGGTTATAAAAAAACGTTAACTGCTTAGGGCGAGCGGTTAGCGGTTTTAGGGTAAGGGTAGGGTAGTTTTATAACCGCTAACCCTGCCTACCCATGATATATAGTAAAATTTTAATATTTAACATATGTAGAAATAATAATATAATTAACCCAAATAATGCGTTTGGGTGTTTAAATAATGAATAATATTTTATTATCTCTAACTTTTCCTATGCCACAAGAGAATAAAGAGTATGGCTTTGTAATTTTATTTTAATTGGAATGCTTTTGGATTTGTAATGAGCTTTTTTTTTTTTTCTTTAATTCTCGAAATGAGTTTTTTTTTTTGCTATAAGACGAGGCAAAAAATTAAAAAAGTCTAAAATAAACCATAAAGAGGTTAAAAAAAAGCCTAAAACATTAAATAGCCTCAAAATTGTTAGATATGAAAAATGGTTATAAGGTAACGGTTTGGACATTGTATAGATGTTAAGCCGACGTTTTATAAATAACTGCAACCCCTTAGGCAGTTGGTGGTTGTTCATATGGATAACGCTAAAGCAGTTGCCGGTTATAGCCAATAAACCGCTAAACTGTAACATTGTAGAGCTAAATGAGAACGAATGATTGTGGGTGAAGGAAGAGAGAAAAAAAAATAGAAAAATATATTACTGCCTCGATACATAACTAAGCTGGCATATGTTTTTGACCTTAAATATAGATAGAGGGAGTCAGTTTAAAAATCCTGGAGAATCTGTAGATTTGTTTGAAAAATTTGAGGGAATCAAAGTGATCATACAATTTGAATCTGATTCACTTACTCATCAGGATTTAGAATAATTGTTCATAAGTAGTCTGAGAGTTTTTTGTCTTTCCCAATGATCAGTATTTTTATGAAAATACAAACTTTCGGTCCGTCATGTATACTATCTATATACCTATTACATTAACCGAAAGATCTCTTTCACTGATTAAGGTAAGGTTAATACCTTTTTTATAACTTGGTTTTAATGTTTGATTTTTTTCTCACCTTAGTTTATGTTGGGATGTATAATAACCTGGTTTTGGCTAAAGACATAGATGGTACTTTCGTTAACTTTTTGAAAAAATTTTTAACAGGCAATCCACGTGTTTGCACCCAAAACTTGCCCGACGTGGTTATTAAAGTTTTTTTAAAAATTAAATTTAAAATAAAGAAAAATAAAAATATTAAAAAAATAAAAATAAACATGAATTAATAATTTAAATAAAATTAAAAAAAAAAGGGCAGTGGTGGCCTGAGCCACCCCTTGCCGCCCATGGGGGTGGTTTGGCACCCACTCAGGCCAACATGGGGGTGGCTCACCCACCCCCGCGTTTGGCTTTGGGGTGGCCCCCCATTTTGGGCTATGGGATGGCCACATGTAACGCTCAGACCAAATCATTTAAACTAGTATATAATGATGTGGCTTTGCCTCAAGCTTCACCCCCTACAACGGGTTAAAAATTCATGGATCATAACACACTTAACGAATGAACCGTTTACAGTGGAAAGATTTGTCACTTAATAGATAAAGATATCAACCTAACATTCACAATAAAAGAATATCAAAAATAGTAAAGAACATAACCATAATATCATCATAAATATCTAAGTACTGATGTTTTCAAGTATGGTCAAAGACTAGTTATCAAAATAACATTAGGATTACAGCCTAAAATTCTAACATAATATCAACACAATCACTAATAATCTGCGCAACATAAAGTTTCATATATACAATCTATTCTCATGGTAGGGTCTTTACTGACGTGCCACATCCTAACAAGCCAAACTAGCTAGTACCTCCAAAATTATCCGAAGGAACATCCTCTAAGCGGCATGTGGCTCCATAAACCGGCTATCGTCTACGCTATCTATCAAGTTGCATAAGATCATAGGTGGAAAAGATACAAAAGTAAGCTCTACGACTTAGTAATAATAAAGCACATGTTATACAGATTATAATTGTACGAACTCAGTTTAATAAATTACAAGCATTGTTATTCTCAGTTCGTAGCATAAACATGGCGATGCAATATATACATATATATATACTATAACTACCCTAATATATATACTTATATATATATATAATATTAATATATATATATATATATATATA
>FXXK01001319.1:13996-26437 GCA_900184695.1 Betula pendula
ATACTATGAACATGATCCCGTTCAAATCAGTAATGCATGTCCTGAATACCCCATCCTTTAAAAAGTTAATTTCTCTTTAGAGCATACCAAATAGTAAAGACCAAGTTTGTACATTAATTGCGCTTGTATCAAGCATAGAAAATATGGATATAAATTGAGAACTATGCGCTATTTTCTCACCTTAATGGCATCATTGAGTATGATTCATATAATGACATTAGAAAGCTATGGTAGACTTTTTAATTTTATCATAATAACATTCAAATAGTGGCAAAGAATGATAACAAGACAACTCTCTATAAGGTTCATTTTATAATTTCTAACTTTATCGAATCACATACTACAATGTATTCAATAAGTCTTATTGGAAGCAATCACTTGTGTGGTTAATCCTCGATATTCTTATTAAAACAATAAAGTTATGATTTTCATATATAACCTAAACATATTGAAATAAGGGTAGACCTTAAAATTTTCATTAATATATTAAAAATTTATGGGTTAGATTATATAAAATCTTATTTAATCTAGGTATAACTGCTTTTAAATTGCACTTGTCTGTGGAGAGTTGTGTAATGAATGCATATTGTGATTTATCTTATGGAACAGATTTAATTAACAAACAACTGGGAGAGTAGTTGGAACATGTTGATTGAGAAAGTGAAATGAGATACAAACGGGGAAGGTTGTTGAGCGAGATAGGGAGTAGAGGTTATTGAGCCTGTTGAGCTTGAGCTCAGTGTAAACGGTTGTTGTAATCTGTGCCAAAGACAATAGTTTATGATAGATGGTTATGTAAAAAAAGTTAACCGATGTATACTTGGCTGCTCAGAGCTAGTAAGCGGTCTAGTATATTTAGGGTGTAGGAGGGATAAGTCAGTGAATGATAACCGCTAACTGTCCTAGACCAAAGCTTAAATATGAAATAATGTATGGATGGGGCGTTGCGACTTCAATAAATATGTTGTTAGAATGAGATGAATACTTTATAATGGTCCTAATACAAGTGAGTGATAAAAAATAATAAATACTTATCATTTTCATAACATAAATAGTTTATTCATTTTATTTTAAAATTTAATTGAGTTTTATATTGTTATTTAAAAACAATATATACGCTTCTCAAATTGAATGTTTTGATATTAAAATAATAATTAGGATGTAATTTTGGAATTGTCATTATATATACTCTCGATCTGTGTGTGTGTGTGTGTAGTCTGAATACGAGTCATCTGCACACATTAGTAGATAGTATAAACCTCTTTAGTAGATTGGCTTTGATAATTTTATTTTAATTGGAATGTTTTGGTTTGTAATTGAGCTTTTTTCTCTTTTTCCTTATTTAATTCTCGAAAATGAGGTTTTTCTTTTTTTTTGCTAAAAGTACGAAGGCAAAAACTATACATAAATTAGACGTCTGACATATAGAATAAACCCATAAAAATATGAGGCACATTAGAATAGGAATAGCCCAATTATACATTATATATCATATAAGTAGCTACAATAAATATTCTCTAGAGATCATGTATATATGAAAATTGGTTTTATTTAAAAAGACGTTTCACGGTTTGGACTACTATTAATTTATCCATGTTATTTGTGGTAATATCTACAAATCACAATAGATACGTGTGTAACACGACTGTATATTAGAAAATGAACAAGGAAGAGCGAATATCAACCGCCTTGATAGCAGTCAGGGTGTGTCTCGGTATGCACATATTAGTATATATAACCTGCTGTAAAGCCAAGTGTTATCTATGCTCGTTATATTATGCCCAATACATCCTCATATCATCTGTAATCATTTGGTGAAAGACTAACTGGCCGATAAGTCATATAGTCATGATTTGCTATAGGGGTGAAGGAAGATGATAAATAAAAAACATTAAGTACTAATCATATTAGTTATTAACGCTGGTCTTGTCTGCACTTATTATATGTGTATTATTATTCTTCGAAATTGCTGAAATGTATTAACATTTATTATGGACCTTTAGAATATAATGAAGGGTATTCATAACATTTAAAAATCTGTTACTCGTTAATAATGGTACGCGTAATTTGCACATAGGGGATTAAATCAACATACTTGTAAGCGTAGTATTATAAAACATGTATAGTGAACATAATCGTAGTGTGTCTATTCACTATTTTATTTCTACTCTCAGAGATTTTTATATTGAAATATTAGTTCATAGAATAATTTTAGACACGCTCTATAACGTGGTAATGATGATTTTTGGGTCATCTTAAATGATCTTTTAAAAGAGAAAAAATTTATTTCGTTGCGAGATTATTGATATAATAATCTCATGACATGACTTTATCGGATACTGTCCGTGGTTGACTCGCAATCAAGCTGTACTCTATCTTAGGTATAGGCGCTCTTTAATTACATTAACCTGTGGGATCTCCAATTATTGCGAACCAAATTGAATACGGACATGGAACGACTCTCTCAGATGAATTTACATCTTTCACTGCTTAACAATACAGCGGTTAAGGGAGAATTAATACCTTAGTGTGCTATTACTTCTGAATTTGATAATGATCTATCATAGTGTCATTACCTATTCACTCCGAATCACTACCTGTATCTCTTCTATTTGTTTATAAAATATTACGTAAGTTTTTCATATGTGACCTTTATATTTGTGCACTTAAAGTTCAATTTACTGCGATAATGTAACATACTTTGACTAAATCTTACTTATCACTTACATTTTCTTGTGGTGATAAAATACGATATTACTAAGTTAAGGCGAATCACAGGCAATTCCACGGCGGATGATTGCACCAAAATTGCCACGATGTAATTATAAAAGCTTTTTTAATAAACATATAAATATTAAAAATAAAGGAAAAATGATAGAAAAGATATTCACGACCAAAAAAATACAAAAATAAACAATGAAATTAATAATTTATAAATAAATTAAAAATAAAAAAGGAAGCAAGTGGGGCCCTGAGCCACCCCTTGCAGCCCATGGGGGTGGTTTGGCACCCCCATCAGCCCCAACATGGGGGTGCCACACCCCCGTCGTCTAGCCCCCCCCCGGTGGCGCCGGCTTGGCTTTGGCGAGTGGCCACCATTTTGGGCTATGGGCGAAATGCGCCAAATGTAACGCCTCAGACCCAAATCATTGGGCATTTTAAACTAGTACCCCCGCCGCAATGACACAGATTGCTCGCCGCTCTGCGCGCCACCCTTCGAGCCCCCTACAACGGGTTAAAAATTCATGGATCATACACACGTAACGACGATGACACAGCGTTTACACTGGACACGCATTTGTCCTTATAGAAAAGATATCACTAACATCCACAATAATAAAGAATATCAACAATAGTAAAGAAACATAACATAATACTCATAAGATATCCGTAAGTCTTCGTATGTTTTCAAGTATGGTCAAAGACTATTATTCAAAATAACATTAGGATTACAGCTAATAATTCTAAACATTAATATCAACCAAATCAACTAATAATCCTGCGCAACTAAAGTTTGCATATATAAGAGTCTATCATCTCATGGAGGGGTCTTTACTGACGTCCACAAGTCCTACCCAGCCAAACTAGGCTAGTACCTCAAAAATATCCGAAGGAATCCCTCTAACGCCTCCTGTGGCTTCGATAACCGGATATCGTCTACGCTATCTTATCAAGTTGCATAAGATCATACGGTGGAAAAATGATACAAAAGTAAAGGTCACGACTTAGTAAAAAAAAGCACATGTGTATCCAGATTATAATTGTACGAACTCAGTTTATAAATTACAAGCATTGTTATTCTCAGTCGTAGCATAAACCTGGCGATGCAATATATATATATTATGATATAATTATATAATATATATTATTATTATATATACATGATATATATATATATAATATATAATATACAATAATCAAGAACATATGATTGTAATAATATATCTTACTCGAGATATTACCCATCTTCTCAGCAAGATTTGCCGTACCCTACAAGACTTTTAGCTTCTAATTTCAGTGCCAGACATTGCCCAAACAACTTGCTTATATTAGCCGTCGTGATCGGTCAAACCTCGGGTGCCCCACACTTGACTAAATAGCCGTAACGCGGATTCCACTCAAAGAAATTGTGCGGTAGTCACTAAATCTTAACCATTGGATCTAAGGCTCTCATCATAAAAGAAAACATTTGACCATAGAATCAACCTGTAATAATAGTAAGCCCATGGTTGTTTTATCGAACGTACCGGTATACCATGCTATACGATGCACATTTATCTTTGTGTCTTTTATATGCATGTTTTTCACAACTCATCATTTCATAATCTTGTTAATCACAACCATTTTTTCATAAATGAAGTTTATAGTTGAGTATAAATAAGTATTTCATGAGAGTTGTAAACATGCATGTTTCGTATATCAATATTGTCATGCTATGCAGAAAAAGTATAACAATAACAATTATCCATATGAGTTTTTACTCACTTGGATCGTATGGGTCAACCAAGTAGTCTTCCACGAAATCTCCGACTTTCGAATATAAGAAATGATTTTATTGTTAGTCATATGCCTTAAGCTAAACAAGTCTTAGGCGTTTAATAACCAAAAAGGACATTTTGTTCCGAGCATCGAACGTTTGACTAGGAGGATCGAACGTTCTAAGCCCGCATATCGAACATTTGACCAAGAGAGTCGAACGTTTGATGAGGTTTAGAAACTCATCTTAAACCAGAACCTTGGTTCTTTTTGGATTCTAACACTTCATAAGGTCTCCTAATGGTCTAACTAGAGAAAATAAGGGTTTCACACTTCGAAAATGGGGTTTAAGGAGTTAAATGTCTTAAACCAACACAAAACCAACCTAAACTCTAAATGATCGAGCTTATGCTAAACAATTCAGAAACTAGAACACAACACAACTAAACAAGGTAATAACAAGTAAATAACAACAAGAAAACGAATTTGGAAAAGATAGGTACCTCCAAAGCTTAAAACTTTTTGTTTCTCTAAACACTTTTTCTCACACACTCACAAACGTTCTCTGAGTTCCATGGCACGAGTGAATAGTGAAATAGAGGGGTAGAAGTTTTATTTATAGAGCTGGAATGTCTGGTTAAGAACTGCTGGGTTTTAGGTTCATTGAATGTTCCATGTACGACATCAAATGTTTAATTATACTATTACTCAACAGTTCTAGGGTTTCTATCGAACGTTTGATACGGCTTGACATGCACACTGATTTAAAAATTTGACGTGAACAATGCATCACGACATGCATCGAATGTTTTATTCCCACCATTGAACGTTCCATGAGACCTTTGAACGTTCCAAGGAATCATTCAAACATTCTGTTGGGGGTTGGGCTTGAAAGATACATGCATGCCCATATCCCCTTAAATAGTCCGGCCTGCATGTGAGGGGCCCGAGCCTGTGTATTAGCCGACCTTCATTATAAAGTTCGGTTTTAGCAGTAAGGGTTCTTCCATCCCACAAAGTTCGGTTCTCTGGCTGAAAGATGTAATGAGCTTTGATGAGAATGACAAGGTCCATTATGACTCGCATTTTAAGACAGCTGACCTCGGTTGTTGCTCCCGCGTATTTCCAAAGTTCACCCACCCTCCGGGATGGTGATTAACATGACAACTAGACAGATATTCAAATATCGTGGACCGATATATTATGTGACACGTGGAAGGATCATTAAAGGCCCGCGTGAGCATAGAAGAAAATGAGGAGCTCAGGGCCCTATTGCTGAGGCTCTTAATGAGCCTCGGGGGGTTCGAGTGTAACAGAAGTGTTCATGCAGATTCGGAAAGATCCAGACTTAAGGCTCCCTGAAAAATGCAGGCCCCGCCAAAAAAGCGGAACATGCGTAAGTATTGTGACTACCATCAAGAACACGACCATGAAACCGAGGATTGCGTTTCCCTACGAATGGAGATAGAAAGAATGATCAAGGGGGGAAAGCTGGCACGATTTGTAGCAGCTAACCGACACACAAAGTACGATAAACCGTGCCCTGAGCGGCGTCACCATGATGAAGCTCGCGTGTATGATGACCGTCGTCGTATGGCAACTCCCCCTAGGCGCCAAGGTCGTGCAAACAATTATAGAGCCAACAGTGAGGCAAGGCACCGTCGAGCTGACAGCGAAGCGAAGCGTCATGACAATCGTAACGTCCGCCGGAGAACGGGTTCAGAAAGAGACCGAGAACCTATTGGAGAAATTCACACTATCGCCGGCGGTTTTGTAGCCGACAGACCCTCCAGCTTGGGGAGGCGGGCCTATGCCAGGAGGTTGTCTTCCGGAGAAGTACTATCTCTAGAACGGCCTTCAAAGGCTCGCAAGACAGAGTGTGAAGCCATTGCCTTTTCTTCAAAGGATGAGGAACGGGTCTGTTATCCCCATGATGATGCATTGTAGTGACCTTGATAATAGGGAACTACAATATCGACCGCGTCTTGGTCGACAACGGAAGTTCAGCTGACATCCTGTTCCTTTCCGCTTTTGAAAAGATGAACATCGAAAAGAGACAGATGGCTTTGGCTCCCACGCCTTTGGTAGGCTTTATAGGAGAGAAGGTCCTCCCAGTAGGAACAATCTCCCTCCCGCTCACAGCAGGTTCGACACCTAGGAAAAAGACTGTTATGACAGACTTCCTAGTCGTCAATAGACCTTCGGCCTACAACGCTATAGTGGGAAGGCCGACCCTTAATAAACTGATGGCAGTGACGTCCACTTATCATTTGAAGATGAAGTTCCCTACCAATCGCGGAGTGGGAGTGGTGAGAGGAGATTAGAAGGAGGCTCGTTAGTGCTATAATCTGACCCTCAAGGAACCTCGAACCAGAGAAACGCTCCCCGTCTATTATGGAGTAAAGGAGGAAGGCATACTACAAAGGGCGGAACCGAATGAAGATTTGACTGAGATAGCCGTTGATGGGCCCAATTGTGTGTTGAAAATCGGGTCGCAGCTCCCAGAAGAGCTGAAAGCCACACTGTCAGAATTCTTGAAGAAAAATCTAGACGTGTTTGCTTGGACGCACGAAGACATGCCTGGTATTGACCCTACCGTCATCTCACACAGGTTGAACATAGATCCCGCTGCTAAACCGGTCAAGCAGAAGAAAAGAAACTTCGCCCCTGAGCAGAATAAAGCTATAGCTGAAGAAGCGGACAAGCTGATGGATGCGGGTTTCATCAGAGAAGTCCATTACCCTGATTGGATGGCTAACGTAGTCATGGTCAAAAAATCTACGGGTAAGTGGAGGATGTGCGTAGACTTTACCGACCTCAATAAGGCTTGCCCTAAGGACAGCTTCCTGCTCCCAAGAATTCATCTCCTGGTGGACTCCACCTCGGGCCACAACCTCTTGAGCTTCATGGATGCCTTCTCGGGTTATAATTAGATCCGGATGCACGAGTTCGACCAAGAGGCAACCTTGTTCATCACAGACCGGGGGTTATATTGTTACAAGGTGATGCCCTTTGGTCTGAAGAACGTTGGTGCAACCTACCAGCGTTTGGTAAACGCAATGTTCAAGAGCCAGATTGGGAGGAATGTGGAAGTGTATGTGGATGATATGTTGGTTAAGAGCTTGAAGTCTGAGGATCACCTCGTTGACCTTGGAGAAACCTTCAGCATTTTAAGACGTTACAAGATGAGACTTAACCCTGCCAAATGCGCTTTTGGAGTATCTTCTGGAAAGTTTTTGGGTTTCATGGTCTCGCATCGAGGCATTGAAGCCAACCCAGAAAAAATAAAGGCAGTCTTGGAGATGGAGTCCCCTAGAACACAAAGCAGCTTCAACGGCTTACCGGACGGATAGCTGCCCTTAATAGGTTCATTTCTAGATCCACGGATAAGTGCCTGCCTTTCTTCAAGATCTTGAAGAAGGCCTTTGTATGAGGGGAAGAATGTGAGGAGGCTTTCCAGCAATTGAAGAGCTACTTAGTTAACCCTCCACTCCTCAGCCAAACAATAGAAGGTGAGCCACTTTACGTCTATCTCGCGGTATCCGACTCCGCCGTTAGTTTGGTCCTGATCAGAGAGGACCAAGGGGTGCAAAAATCGGTATACTACACCAGCAGGGCTCTCCGGGGCGCTGAAAGCAGGTATCCGCAGATTGAAAAACTAGCCTTCGCACTAATAACTTCAGCAAGAAAATTGAGGCCTTACTTTCAAGCCCATTCAGTTCGGGTGCTGACCGACCACCCTTTGAAAAGAGTTCTGTTCAAGCCCGATACCTCGGGACGCCTGGTAAACTGGGTAGTGGAATTGGGCGAGTTCGATATCGAATACTTGCCTAGGCCAGCTATAAAGGGCCAAGCGTTGGCCGACTTCATAGCAGAGTTCACGAGCCCTAACAGCCTGAAAGACTGACCAAATAATCTCTGGAAGATCTGTGTAGATGGGTCGGCAACGAAGAGACGAAGTGGGGCTGGTATAGTTCTGATGACCCCAGAAGGTCAGGAGATTAAACACGCCATCCGAATGGACTTTAAGACCACCAACAATGAAGCAGAATACGAAGCCGTGATAGCAGGCTTGACAATTGCTCACGAGCTGGGAGCTGAAAATGTCAAAGTTCATACTGATTCGCGTGTAATAGCAGGCCATATCTTGGGCGAATACGAAGCGAAGGGAGAAAAGATAAAGAAGTATCTTGTGAAGGTCAAGGAACTTGCGACTTGGTTCGCACATTTCCATGTGAAGGGGGTCCCTAGAGAAAGAATATGGAGGCGGACAGACTTGCCCGGATTGGGTCAGTGCAAGAAGAAGCGCCTGAGGGCTCCGAAGAACAGGTTCGGCTACTACCTTCATTGGCCATTGTGGGTGGCCCCCAAGTGTGCGTGATACGGGACCCGCTAGAATGGGTCAGGGAGATATTCAGGTATATTATGGAAGGCAAACTCCCAACAGATCGAAAGGCCACCACCAAGATACGCTTAAAAGCTTCCAAATACACTGTTCTCGATGGATCAATTTATTGATGAGGCCTTACCCTGCCACTCCTCAAATGTCTGTCCCAGGATGAAGCTGACTACGCTTTGAAAGAAATTCACGAAGGGGTATGTGGCAGTCACTCTGAAGGGCGGATCCTAGCCCATAAGGCCATCATAGCTGGATATTACTGGCCTAAGATGTATCAGCAGTCCATGGAAATGGTAAGAACCTGTGATAAGTGCAGAAGTTTGCCAACGACCAGAAGAGCCCACTTGAATAGCTCACTCCAATCACATCTCCGTGGCCCTTCTCCATGTGGGGGGTGGACATTGTTGGTCCCCTTCCACTTGGAAAAGGGGGTGTCAAGTTTGTAGTAGTAGCAGTCGACTACTTTACCAAATGGGTGGAAACAGAAGCCCTCGTACACATTACCTCTCAGAACATCACCAAGTTCCTATGGAGATCAGTGACTTGCAGATATGGTCTTCCCCATGCCTTCGTCACATATAATGGGAAACAGTTTGACTGTCAAGCATTTTGAGTCTGGTGCGAAGGCCTCAAAGTTAGGAACTACTTCTCTTCACTGGGGCACCCGCAAGCTAATGGGCAAGTGGAAGCTACAAATAAGACCATTTTCAAGATATTAAAGAAGAAGCTTGAAGATAGGAAGGGTGCTTGGGTTGAGCAATTGCACGAAATCCTATGGATCGCATGCATGGCATGTCAAAGGGTTGTAGACCTCAATGATGGAGCGTGGATCTTTCGATCTTGGTTCGACATGTCAAGGGGTCGGTGGCGACCTCAATGACGGAACTATAATTTTGATCTTGGATTGCACGCATGGCATGTCAAAGGGTCGTAGACCTCAATGACGGAGCGCGGATCTTTCGATCTTAGTTCGACATGTCAAGGGGTTGGTGGCGACCTCAATGACGGAACCATAATTTTGATCTTTGCGCTTGGGGGGAAGAGATTGTATCTGTATCATNAGCGCGGATCTTTCGATCTTAGTTCGACATGTCAAGGGGTTGGTGGCGACCTCAATGACGGAACCATAATTTTGATCTTTGCGCTTGGGGGAAGAGATTGTATCTGTATCATGCTTTTTGCGTAGTTCACATATACATGGAAGAAAAAGGGTGGAACAACAAAAGAAAGACGGATGTTCATTAGTGAACAAAATACAATTTTGAAAGCGTGAGAGATTACTGGTAATATCGCTTTAAATGCTCTGCGTTCCAAGGGTGGGGCAGCCTTCTTCCCTCTGAAGTCTCGAGATGGGACTCTAAAGACACAATATACAGAATCAAACTAGATGCAACTTTAAAAACTCCAAAACATCCTTTTTTGAACAAAAACAATCCCCGGCAACGGCGCCAAAAATTGATCGCGCTTAGAAATCAAGTTTAAATTTATAAACACTCGCAATAGGACGAATCTTTGTAGATAGGTCTATATTGAGGGTATCGATCCACAGGGATTGTGTGCGGTTGCGTGATATGAAATTTCTAAAATCTTACCTAACTTAACTCATAAACACAAGAGTTTGAGTTTTTAAACTAAAAACTAAACAACTAGAAAATCTTTAAACTAAGTTATACAAGTTTAAGTTAAAAGAGTAGGGAGGTATAGGGAATTGATTTCACTCAATCCTTATACCACAAGAGAGCTAATCTTAGCATGAATTTCAAACAAAAGCATGGATTTGAGTGTGTGAAGGGTGTCAATCCTCACAACATCTCATCAAAAATATACTACCAAGAGGAAATGATAAAACATCATAAGTTTGCACAAGCCACTCACCTAACCTACATGTGATTTAACCTATGTTCCTTAGCATGCAATATAAGCCCTCTTAATAGCCTACCCAAAATCATAGATTAAGCATAAAACATCTTAGGTTTCCACCCCTCTTTCCCTCTATTCTAAGTTAAGCTAACATGGAATTGAGTTGTGGTCCCTAGCATGCCCTATCAAATTCACACAATATCAAGTCAAAAAGTATCATTGCATAGCTTATAAATCTATCAAAACATAAACAATTCTCCATAGACAAAGAACAACCTATATTTCAAATGGTATTGTCATTAAGCATAATTCATAAGCATATACAATCTCCATGCCATTTGTACAAAAACCAAGCTAAAACTACTCAACTCATAGCACTTGGATCAAGCTACATCAAAACCCTAAAAATGATTTAGTTCCTCATATAGGAAATGGAAAACTCCATTGATTTGGAGAAACCCATTCCTAAGGAAGTCAAGTGCTAGAGAGGAGTTCTACCTACTGTCTATTACAAGCAAAATGAAAGAAAAGCTAAGAAAAATAAGAGAAAATCGAGCTACCGTCCATTCTCGGATTCAATACACATATATAGAAGGAAGAGGCTTAGATCTTTCCAAAATGAGATAAGACTACAAAGATCTTCATCCAAGTGGTCTTGGGCGGTTCTGAGGGTTGATTTCGGCGCCCACAATTGACTGACAAGCCGCAATATCAGACCTAAAAAGATCTAGCTGTCATTTGCTGTATGAAAATATCTTCCAGTTCTGGAAGATGCGACGGCGCTTGAGCGTCAGTGTTGGGCGCTCGAGCGTCGAGTGCCTCTGGCGCTCGATTCCTGCGCGCGCTGCTTGCGTGCGCCAGGCTTAACATTGTGTCTGGCGCTCGAGCAACAAGGTTGGGCGCTCGAGCGTCACTCCTTCTTTAGCAATTAACTTCTTCCAAAAATACCTTCAAGCTTAATGTTCATGATTTGTCTTGAATTCTCATTAAGACCTGAAACTAAGGAAAACACTAAAACACACTAAAAATATTAGATAACAATACAAACTAATTAAGGTATAACACATGCGAGTTAAGGGGCTTGAATGTGTAACATTCAAGACTTATCACACCCCCAAACTTACATAATGCTAGTCCCTTAGCATTACAATACTAAAAATAAATTTAAACAACTATAAACAACTACTCTACCTCCTTTGTCGTAGGAAACACGATTGCATTTAGCATAGGCAACAAGCCTTTTACACCCCTAGCATAACTAGCGGACGAGTGAAGTCTCGTGAGGGTTTAACAAAAATGTTACCCACAAACATTGTGCATGATCACATTATTACAAAGAATACAGTATCATAAAAATAATGGTTCGCATGTCAATGGTAAGCTTAAACTAACAAACTCCATTTTCACCACAAATCAGAATGTGCAAAATATGTTTACCTATTGATGGCTAGCTGAGATTTCATGTATGTTCCAACTGGTGTAAAGTGACTCAGCACATAGATACGAGGTTTCAAAATAATCAGCAATGCACATGGCTCAATATATCAAAATTCATCGAAGTCTTTATCAAATGAAACAACCAGGGCATGGTTACTTATTTATTTACCGATCTTTTATACTTATATTTACACAGCTGTTAGCTTAACTCTATTAAGCTTCTAGTTAACCCATGTAACGAGTGTTAAGCCAATGACTCCCAAACCAGA
>FXXK01001319.1:40203-54734 GCA_900184695.1 Betula pendula
GGATTAGTTCTCTTGTGGTATAAGGATTGAGTGAAATCAATTCCCTATACCTCCCTACTCTTTTAACTTAAACTTGTATAACTTAGTTTAAAGATTTTCTAGTTGTTTAGTTTTTAGTTTAAAAACTCAAACTCTTGTGTTTATGAGTTAAGTTAGGTAAGATTTTAGAAATTCCATATCACACAACCGCACACAATCCCTGTGGATTGATACCCTCAATATAGACCTATCTACAAAGATTCGTCCTATTGCGAGTGTTTATAAATTTAAACTTGATTTCTAAGCGCGATCAATGTTGTGAGGATTGACACCCTTCACACACTCAAATCCATGCTTTTGTTTGAAATCCATGCTAGGATTAGTTCTTCTTCGAGCTTCTTCTTCAATATCTTGAAAATGGTCTTGTTTGTAGCTTCCACTTGCCCATTAGCTTGTGGGTGCCCTGGTGAAGAGAAGTAGTTCCTAACTTTGAGGCCTTCGCACTAGTCTGGAAATGCTTGACAGTCAAACTGTTTACCGTTATCTGTGACGAAGGCGTGGGGAAGACCATATCTGCAAATCATTGATCTCCATAGGAACTTGGTGATGTTCTTTGAGGTGATATGTACGAGGGCTTCTACTTTCACCAATTTGGTAAAGTAGTCGACTACTACTACTACAAAGTTGACACCCCCTTTTCCGGGTGAAGTGGACCAACAATGTCCACCACCCACATGGAGAAGGGCCACGAAGATGTGATTGGAGTGAGCTCTTCAGGTGGGCTATTGTGGTCGTTGGCAAACTTCTGACGCTTATCACAGGTTCTTACCATTTCCGTGGACTGCTGATACATCTTAGGTCAGTAATATCCAGCTTTGATGGCCTTATGGGCTAGGATCCGCCCTCCGGAGTGATTGCCACATACCCCTTCGTGAATTTCTTTCAAAGTGTAGTCAGCTTTATCCTGGGATAGACATTTGAGGAGTGGCAGGGTAAGGCCTCGTCGATAAATTGATCCATCGACGACAGTGTATTTGGAAGCTTTTAAGCGTATCTTGGTGGCGGCCTTTCGATCTGTCAGGAGTTTGCCTTCCGTAATATACCTGAATATCTCCCTGGCCCATTCTGGCAGGTCCCGTATCACGCACACTGGGGGGCCACCCACAATGGCCGGTGAAGGTAGTAGCCGAACCTGTTCTTCGGAGCCCTCAGGCGCTTCTTCTTGCGCTGACCCAATCCGGGCAAGTCTGTCCGCCTCCATATTCTCTTCTTCTAGGACCCCCATTCACATGGAAAGTACGAAACCGCCGGCAAAGTCACTTACCGCACCAGATACTCCCTCATCTTTCTTCCTTCGCTTCGTTCGTCACCCAGATATGGCTGCTATTCACATGCGAACAGATGGAATCGACAGTTCAAGCTCCCGTTGGGCAATTGTTCAGACCGGCTATCACGCTTGTATCCTTCACTGTTGAAGTCTTGAATCCATTCGTGATGGCGTGTTTATTCCCTGCCTTTTTGGGTCGTTAGACTTATACTAGCCCCTTGTCTCTCTTGGACCCCATCTACACAGACTCCAGAGATATTAACTCGTAGGTCCTTGAGTGTTAGGGTCGGAGACAGTATGAAGTCGTGCCGCGCTTTGCCTTAATAGCGGCCTAGATGTATAATATCAGATCGCCACACTGCCCAGTTTACCCAGGCAGCCCGAGGTATCGACGCTTGAAAATTGACTCTTTTCAAAGCGTGGCGTCAGCACCTGAACTGTAGCTGAAAGTAAGCGCTTATTTTTGCCGAAGTTAACTAAGTGCGAAGGCTAAGTGTCTTCAATCCTGCGGATACCCTGCTTCAGCGCCTGAGGCCCTGCTTGGTAGGTTTATACCGACGGTGACCCGTTGGCCCTCTGTCAGGGACCGACCTAACGCGAGCGAAATGACGGAGGTACGTAAAGCGGGCTCACCCCTTCTATTGTTGGCTACCAGGAGTGGAGGGTGTAACTATGTAGCTCTCCAATTGGCTGAAAGCGTCCTCACATTCTTACCCCATCAAACGCCTTTCAGATCTTGAAGAAAGCAAAGGACTATCTGTGATCTAGAAATGGAAACCTGTTAAGGGCAAGTATCCGTCCGGTGACCTTGAGGCGCTTCTGTTCTGGGGGGACGTCATCTCCAAGATTGCCTTTATTTTTTCTGGGTTGGCTTCAATGCCTCGATGCGAGACCATGAAGCCCAGAAACTTTCCAGAAGATACGCCAAAAGCGCATTTGGCAGGGTTAAGTCTCATCTTGTAATATCTTAAAATGCTGAAGGTTTCTCCAAGGTCAGCTAGGTGATCCTCAGACTTCAAGCTCTTAACCAGCATATCATCCACATACACTTTCACATTCCTCCCAATCTGGCTCTTGAACATTGCGTTTACCAGACGCTGGTAGGTTGCACCAGCGTTCTTCAAACCAAACGGCATCACCTTGTAACAATATAACCCCCGGTTTGTGATGAACGAGGTTGCCTCTTGGTCGAACTCGTCCATTCGGATCTGATTATAACACGAGAAGGCATCCATGAAACTCAAGAGGTTGTGGCCCGAGGTGGAGTCCACCAGGAGATCAATTCTTTAGAGCGGGAAGCTGTCCTTCGGGCAAGCCTTATTAAGGTCGGTAAAGTCTACGCACATCCTCCACTTACCCGTAGATTTCTTGACCATGACTACGTACGTTAGCCAACCAATTAGGGTAATGGACTTCTCTTATAAAACCCGCATCCATCAGCTTGTCCACTTCTTCAGCTATAGCTTTATTCTGCTCAGGGGCGAAGTTTCTTTTCTTCTGCTTGACTGGTTTAGCAGTGTGATCTATGTTCAGCCTGTGTGAGATGACGGCAGGGTCAATAACAGGCATGTCTTCGTGCGTCCACGCAAACACGTCTAGATTTTTCTTCAAGAATTCTGACAGTGTGGCTTTCAGCTCTTCCGGGAGCTGTGTCCCGATTTTCAACACGATTGGGCCCATCAACAGCTATCTCAGTCAAATCTTCATTGGGTTCTGCCCTTTGTAGTACGCCTTCCTCCTTTACTCCATAATAGACGGGGAGCGTTTCTCTGGTTCTAGGTTCCTTGAGGGTCAAATTATTGCACTGACGAGCCTCCTTCTGATCTCCTCTCACCGATCCCACTCTGCGATCGGTAGGGAACTTCATCTTTAAATGATAAGTGGACGTCACTGCCATCAGCTTATTAAGGGTCGGCCTTCCCAGTATAGCGTTGTAGGCCGAATGTCTATCGACGACCAAGAAGTCCGTTATAACAGTCTTTTCCCTAGGTACCAAACCTGCTGTGAGCGGGAGGGAGATTGTTCCTACTGGGAGGACCTTCTCTCCTGTAAAGCCTACCAAAGGCGTGGGAGCCGGAGCCACCCGTCTCTTTTCGATGTTCATCTTTTCAAAAACGGGAAGGAACAGGATGTCAGCTGAACTTCCGTTGTCGACCAAGACGCGGTGGATATTGTAGTTCCCTATCATCAGGGTCACTACCAGTGCATCATCATGGGGATAACAGACCCCTTGCTCATCCTTTGAAGAAAAGGCGACGGCTTCACACTCTGTCTTGCGAGCCTTTGAGGGCCGTTCTAGACAAAGTACTTCTTCGGAAGACAACCTCCTAGCATAGGCCCGCCTCCCTGGGCTGGAGGGTCCGCCGGCTACGAAACCACCAGCGATAGTGTGAATTTCTCTGATAGGTTCTCGGTCTCTTTCTGAACCCGCTCTCCGGCGGACGTTACGATTGTCATGACGCTCCGCTTCGCTGTCAGCTCGACGGTGCCTTGCCTCACTGTTGGCTCTATAATTGTCTGCACGACCTTGGCGCCTAGGGGGAGTTGCCAGACGACGACGGTCATCATACACGCGAGCTTCATCATGGTGATGCCGCTCAGGGCGCGGTTTATCGTACTTTGTGTGTTGGTTAGCTGCTACAAATCGTGCCAGCTTTCGCCCCTTGATCATTCTTTCTATCTCCATCCGTTGGGAAAAGCAATCCTCGGTTTCATGGCCGTGGTCTTGATGGTAGTCAAAATACTTACGCAAGTTCCACTTTTTTGGCGTGGCCTACATTTTTTCGGGGCGCCTTAAGTCCGGATCTTTCCGAATCTACATGAACACTTTTGTTACACTCGAGTTTAACGGGGTAAAGTTGTATTCTCGTTCGCGCTTTTTCTTCTCAAACAGCTTTGCATCCTTCTTCGAACTTTTCCCTTGGTTGCAGGCCCCTTCTCCTTTACGAAACTCTTTTTTCTTGGCTTGTTCCTTTGGCTTTGCGTCCCTCTCGGCATACATTCTCACCATCTCTTCTCGATTGATGAATTCTTCGGCTTTCTCCATGAATTCTCGCAGGGTCATTGGAGTTTTCTTTGCCAGTTCGAGGACGAAAGGCCCCTTATGCCAGAGCCCATTTATGGCAGCTGTTAAGACCACACTTTCGGACATCTTTTCTGCCTCTACTCTTTCCTTGTTGAACCTTTGAAGATAATCTTTGAGGGGTTCGGTCTCCCCCTGCTTTAGGGCAAGCATGTACTGTAGCGTGTTCTTGCGCTTTTTTGACGCGAGAAACTGTGTAAGAAAGATTTTAGCTAGGTCCTCGAAACTGTCTATGGAATTGGCGGGCAATCCTCCGAACCTAGGCACTTCCCTCCAGAGTGAGGGGGAACACACGACAGGCTATTTCGTTCGAAGTGGCATGCAGGTCTATGTGGGCCTTGTAGGACTTCAAGTGGCCGACGGGGTCACCTGTCCCTTCGTAAGGCTTAACGGGGGGGACCTTGAATTTTCCAGGAATGGGATAACTCATTATACATGGAGTGAAGGCTGAGCGGGCGCGCTGGATGATAGACTCAACCGTGGACAGTTTCTCTCCCATACCACAGAGCACCGCATCGTACTTAGCCTCCAGACCCCTAATTAGAGCATGAACATCCCCTTGCGGGGGTGGGGGATTTGCTTGGTGATACCCTGCCTCAAGGTTCTGACGATCCCCCCTTTCAAAGTTCAAACGGCGCTCAGCACCCTCTCCCCAGTGGGGCTCGCTGCGAGGGCGGTGGTGACGCTACCTGTCATTTACATGGTTTCCACCTAAACCTCTTGGCGGGCGTTGCTCACCCGCTTGTACATGTTCATTTCTCAGCCACATAACTAGCTCTTCCCTGGTGAGGCTTCCTCCTTCCACCTGGCGATCACCATTGCCGTGACCTTCTACTTGTGGGCTTTCCTTGCATGCATTTTCTTCTTCGTCGGGGCTGGTTTCATCATCGTTTGTTTCGAAAAATTCCTATCCTTCCATATGGACCCACCCGCGAGGGCTGGGGTGAAGCTGGTGAGTGAGAGACGCGTTCTGGCGCTTGAGAGCTTCGATCTCTCTGGCCATTCGCTGCATTTGAGCTTCTGGAGTTCGGGAGGTGGCTCCAGCTGGCGGAGTCTGGAAACTAGTGGATTTTCCCTTATCCACGTGAGGGGTTTCTAGAACGAAAGTCTCGGTCTCGAGTTGTTCCCCCTGCTTGCTAGGGGGAGCTTGTGAGGTGTCCTCTTCGTTCATTGCTGTAGGATTGGTTTTGTAGTAAGAACAAAGTCGTTCCCACAGACGGCGCCGAACTGTTGTAACAGTTTCCGAATCCGACCTTGTGTAAACCTGAAAACAAAGTGAGATTAGACACAAGAGCTTGCCGGGGGTTGCCGACGGGGGATAGCTCCGATGCCTAAGTCAGTTCTTTCCTTTGAGAGAAAATCTCTAACTGAAAAAGGGCTTGGAATATAGAATGAATTCTGTTACTTTATACTGCCCTTGATAGCGTGAATGAATGTCACCGACCTTTACAAGGGCAACAATATGACTAAACTATGGGTCGCCGACCTTTACAAAAAGCAGGAGCACAACCTCTGCTTAGTCCTCGTCATAAGGAAGTGTTACCGCCAGGAACCCAGACCTTCCACCCAAATTCAGACGCTAACGCTTGACTTCGGGGAGCGAGTTGCTCTTGGAGACGATGGATTCTGCTTCCATGCAAGCAACCGATTTCAAACGACCAAGTCTTCTACCTGGTAAAAGTCATGGTCCTTGTCTGATCGAGTGCCGAGGCAGCGCTCACCGCGCTCCATGCTGGGTCACTGCCATAGAAAAGGCATGGAGAGCCTCCCTTTCCTCAATCGAGCCCATATTAGGGGAGAGAGGACCATCCTCATCCTCTACAATTCTGTTGCCGCCTACGTCAGCGGCACGTTCTTCCTCCTTACCCGCCGAATTCGGCGGAGCCTCCGCTTCCTCCTCCTCCAGAGGACCGGGCACTATACCTAGAATGAAGAAGGGGTCACTCTCTGAGTGATCGAAAGAATCAAAAAAATGGTTGACGGACGAAGAGTCCAAGGTCACTATCCTTTTAACCAGCGCTAGGGGGTTGGCTCTTGCAACCTCAACCTAGCCCCAAATCCAGTCACTTTGGCGAGAACCTGGTGGAGCCTGGGAGCTAGAACCCTCTGTGGTCCTCTCCTGCGCACGTTGTCGTCCATAATGTTAGACTTCAAAAACAAACAGACAAAACGCTTGTGGTGTATGAAGAAAAATGAAGCATGATAGTGAAAAAAGAGATGCAGAACCTCCCCTTAAATAGGCGTGCCGGGTTTGGAGTGCCCAGAAGGTGCGTCTCTTGGAAAACCCAACCACCATTTATTGAGCAACCTATAGCCATTAATGCCTCAAAGGAGGCTCTTCCAATTCCTAAAAAAGGAAAACAAAACAAAGCTCAAATCTGACAAAGTGTGAAAGAACCTGGGCGATGCCCCAAACTACACTGGTCAAAGTTTAAGAGACAGAACAGAATTGAATCATGAAATAGAGTCCAAGAATCTCATTATGAGGATCTGACTCTGCTTGATAAGAAAAGAATCTCATTGTGAAAATCGGGCTCAACCACTCTCAATGGGCCTTTGAAGCTCAGGGCCCAAACTAGTACAAAAGCAACCAAAGTGCGGAAATAACAGTAAGTTGGTTTCTATTAGCTAACTTGGACAAGTTTAGTTTACAAGTATCATGTACAATCATGGAGGGGGAATACCCCTGCTACTACTAGGTGCGGTCCCATCTCCAGCCTCTTTACAAGGTGTCTCTAGTGAAACAACCCACAGTCCACAAATGTCTAGCAACTCTTCCAGACCGATCGTTTTGAGTTCATCCAAGGCTTTAGGGTCGGGCTCAATGTCATGGATAATGATGGTGGGTACCCGATCCCGCAATTCCTCATTCACTACGACTGCTCGGAAAGTCTCAAACCCCCACTCAAATCCGTGAATCCAAGTACGGTTTCTAACCTTATAAACTTGACCGAGCTGGAGTTCGTACCTCCTCACCTTCTCAGTCTTCTTGCAGTGCTTTTGCAAATGTCACTGCGATAGTTCTATGGCGGAGCCTACCCGTACTCGAAGATTAGCAATTTCTTTTTCCAAAGCTTTAATCTTGTTGGCTTCCATTGAAAGGATGAGGTTTTGGGCTTCCTCCAGCTCCCTCCGAGCGGAATTACGTTCGGTTTCTATGGAAGAAAGGTTCTGCGACAGGTCCGCCACTTGTGCTTTGTACCCTGCAATGAGCCCCTTTTTGCTCATCGATGATCCCTTGCAGCCGTGACAAGCGAGCGGATAATTCAGACTCTACCCGCACTGCCCTCGCAAGCTTAGCCTGAAGGTCGGCCGTGGTGTCCTTAAGTTCAGACTTGACCATATCGAGCCTAAGAACTTCGTAGGTCAATTCATCAATTTTCGCTTGCCCATCATCAACTGCTAAATGGAGTTGATTATACTCCGAAGATCTTTCCTCCAAGATTTCCTGCCTTCTCAGAGCTTCGAAAAGCTCCTTATAACGGTCTACCAACCTTCTCTCTAACTCGAGGTTCCTGGCCTCCAGAACCGCAATCGTAGACCTAGCTTCTGAAAGTTTGTCTTCCCTAACTTCCAGTTTTCCCTTCAACTCGAAGAAGAAGTCTTAGCTAGAACATAGGTGCTTGCCGAGTGAATCCACGACAACTAAAGAATCCTATAGAAATGAGTAAAGTTAATAAATGACCTAAATCTCAGAGGCTGAACCGAATTTGCAATAAAAATAGCAATCCATACCTCAATTCGGCGACCAAGAGTAAGAATTGGATCTCCCTGAGATCCGACCGTTCCCCACCATGTGGGACCACTTGTAGGAGCAGCCCTTGACAACCCAGCCTTTTTAGGCACCGAACTTCCAGAATGACAATCGTGGAGAACGTCAAAGTCTAAGTCCGGAAGCTCGGACGTGCCTCGAACATCAAGATGATCCCGAACCTCAGGGGCAGTAATCTCTCCGCCCAAGGCAGTATCCGCCGCGACAAGTTCGGCTTCTTCTAGATTGGAAGCGGCCACAACGCCCTCAACCTTGAGCATCAGACCTACCTCGCTCGCAGCAGTGTCCAGTTCAGCTTCCCCTGATGCAGCGACTAGCTCGCTTGCCACCGTGTCGGTAATAGTTTCACCTACCGGCACTGGCAAAGGAGAAGGCGGCAAAGCTAGACTCCCTCCTCCATCTCCACTGGGAGGTGCTCCTTCAATTGTCGATTTCAAGATGGCCCCCCTAAGGATGAGATTGACATTCTGAGACGAACTCCTCAAAGGGTTTTCTTCAAGAAATGCTGCAAACTTAAATCTCTCCACCTCCTTTTTCTTAGGCGATGGGGGAAGATCTTGGTCCTCCATTTCTTCCAAAGTTTTTCTCTTGGGCGCGTGAGGCCTTAACGCAAGAGGAATTTCATCCTCATCCTCGTCCAAACTATCATCTAGAATAATCGGGCCTTCCACGATGGGGTGGGCTTGCCCTTCTCTCAAACTTTCCTCTCCTAATAACGATAGTGAAACCGACCCTTCAGCAGAGGAAACAGATGGTTCGGTTTCCTTGGCAAGTGCGGGGTTCGGATCTTGAGACCTCGTTTGTCTAGTCAAACCCTCGGTTTTTCCTTTCTTTTTTGGGCCGAAGAGCACATCAGGAACCCTAGCCATTCCGGCACATCTATGCTCAGAGTAGCCCAAATACTTTTGCAAGAAAACTGGGCGAAGCAAGAATCCTAGATTCGATTCTTCTTCTTTTGCCTTCAAGCTCTGCGAGGACCAAGCAACCATGCAGCTGACCCTATTTTGCTGGACCGCCATCAATTTCGGTTTTGGGAACTTTTCCAATGTTACTTCCCTCCAGCAGTGAGGAACCCGAATTTTGGGTAAGTGGTCCCACAGAATATGGGGGAGTTCCCATCCTAGCCCGAAAATGAAGAAGAAAGAACTTTCGAAAACGGGATTACTGCTCGTACTCGGAGTTGAAAAGGACCTCCTCTTCTGAGCTTGTAGGGTCCAAGTATGGCCGTACCTGACCAGAGCAAATAAGTTCAGAATTCTGGCACGGAAGGTGAACGCCTTCCCCCAGAACCATTGGCCACGCCACATAGCAAGTAAATACATTCTGGCATCCATTGGGCTTCAATTGGGTTGGCGCCATCCCTAAAATGTGCAGAATTTCACAAACCATGAGAGGGAAAGGGAGATGAAGCCCGGCCATAAGTGCCTTCTCAAAGATGCACACTTCGTTCTCCAAAACATTCCTATCGATGCCTTAGTTCGGTTCAGCAATCCGAATACATACATCGTTAGGGATCTCGTAAGTTTCCCTTAACCTCTCAACATCCTCTGGTTTCAGAGAGGATCGCCATTTAGAAGGGGCCCCACAGGCGCTGAGCCTTGACAGCTTCGTCATTGAATTCGAAAGGAAAGTTTTGAATTGAAGGTGAGAAGCGTAAGATTTGTCGTTGTAAAAAAAACTGAAGAAGATGCAGCAACAACAAAGAATTCTCAACAGAGAAGATAAGATGGAATCTTTCCTCACAAACACACTTATATACGTCAGAATGGATGCATCTTGAAAACACGTGGTTAGCAAACACGTGGAACTATTTAGGAGGGAGGCGCAACACCCGATACACTTTAAAGAATGGATCGTCGGCTCACTTCGTAAAAAAAAAAAACCCTCCCGCCATTCTCAACGCATAACGCGAGGGATTTTTGGAGGGTAATTGTTGGGAATTGGGCCTGAAAAGGCAAATGCCCAAGTCCCACCTATCGGCCCAGTCGACAGGGAAGGGCCCAAGTTCGTATAATGGTCGGCTGAAGTTACATGGTTCAGTTGTGCCTGTCGAGAGCCATCGAAACTCAGGTTCGGTTCCCTAACAAAAAGTTATAATGAACCTTGATGAAGAAAGGACAAGGTTCATTAAGGCTTGCATTTAAGGAGGCTGCTCTCGAGTCCCACCCTCGCATATCTCCGAGACGTACTAGGGACTTGCAGGCTGAGGTTCAGACGTCGTGGACCAATGCCCGCCTAACATTTGGCATGACTTTGACTGGCCGGTATGGGCTGGGGAGGAAAAAGAATGGCCTAGGGCCGCACCGCACGAGGCTCATTAAAATGAGCCTCGGGGTGTACGTCGTCATATAAATGGGGAGAAAGCTCGTCTGTCAGGTAAGTAACACAATAAAAAAATATACTAAGTCCATTTGTTGAAATCAACTCTGAGAACCGAGCTGACTTAGGCATCGGAGCTATCCCCCGTCGGACACGCCCCGTCAAGCTCTTGTGTCTGACCTTTCTTTGTGTGCAGGATTACGTGACTACGTGTTGTCAGATTCAGAAACTGTCCCAACAATAATATTAATAGTTAATGTTTAATATAATTTTTATTTTTTAATTTATGCTAATTGCTAAAAACTTAAAACATTGCCGTTTTGTTTTGTTTTGTTTTTTTTTTTGTTTTTCTTTTGTTTTTGTAGGTATAAAACATTGCGTTTTGGTCTTGGACTCTACATAGTGCACTGATTTCCATTGTAGACGCCGACAAGCGTAACGCATGGATAGAGACAGCCCGCATGCATTTAAATTTCAAACAAAGCAAAAGAAACGCATTAAATTTTTTTGAAAAAATGATCACGCTTCCCTAGCTCTTATTGGCCGTGCAATTTAGTGGTATAAATTGGTGACCGTTGGATGAGTGTTGTGGAGTACGATTGTAAGGCACTTAGGGCTGTGAGAGTTATATGGTATTCCATGAGCTCATCAATTCAACAGCTTGCGTTAAATGAGAAAAATAAAAAAGAGAGGCAATGGTGGAGATCATATCTTCTGCATACACATCAATTCAAACTCCCTAACTCGCATATGTTAAACCTTAGTTTGTATTATTATCTAATATTTTGTTGTGTTTAGTGTTTGTCTTATTTTTAGGTCTTAAATGGGAAATACATGCAAATCTTGAACATTAGGCCTAAAAAGACATCAAAGGAAAGCTGAGGAGCAGAAGAAATGCCCAGCGATCGATCACCATTTTTTTGGATCGATTGCCACTTTCTTGGATCGATCGCAGAAAGCTAAGATCGATCGCTATTGAAGCTTCGAGAACGTGAACAGATCTTTTATAGTAGATTATGATGTAATGATATTTTGGATCAAATATTGCGGCTGGGTAGGCTATTGTGGGCGCCGAAATCACTTCTCAGAAGACTTCTAACAGCTGGATTGTAGATTTTTAGCTTGATCTTTCCTAAAGAAAGATCAAAGCTCCTTTTTCCATATATATGTATGTTCTGTCCGAGAGAGGCAGCAAGCTAGTTTTTAGTTGAATTTCAGATTAGTTTTTAGTTTCTTTTTGCTTTCTTTTGCCGCTGGACAATAGGTAGAACACAACCCTTAGCACCTTAGCACTTAATCTCCTTAGGAAGTGGTTCTCTCTAATTTAATGGAGACTTCCAATTTCTATATGAGGAACTAAACATTTTGTAAGGTTTTGATGGAATTCATTCCAAGTGCTATGGGTTGATTATGTTTAGCTAGGATCTTGCATATTTTTTATAATGATTGTGTAGCCAAGGATATTGTTCTTCATGTGATATCAATTTGAGTAAAATTACATTTTCTTGTCTATGAGAAAGTGTTGTTTTCTTGATTGACTTTTATGTTTTCATGATCCTTGATTGAGGGAAGATAGGCTATACAATGATGCTTCTTGACATGATTTATGAGAGTTTGATGAGTTATGCTAGGGACCACAATTTAATCCACATTTAGTTTTATTGTTGTAAGTGGAAAGTTTAGTGGGAACCTATGATGCCTCATGTTTTTTTCATAGAATTATGTAAGCTTTGAGGAGGATTTATATTGCATGCTAGGGAACTTGAATTATCTCACATTTAGATGATTAGGTAGGTGGTTTGTGTGTAACTAAGATGCTATATTATTTCCTTTTAAAAGTATTTTCATGATGCGTTGTTGTAAGGGTTGACAACCTTTGCACTCTCACTTTATACTTATGTCAAAAGATCCATACTAGATGTAGTTCACTTGTAGTATGCGGATTGGACGAAGTCAAATCCTTATACTCTCCCTACTCCTTTACCTTTAACTTAGTTGTTATTTATTTTTGTTGTTTAGGTGTTAAAGAAATCAACCCATTTATTTTCATAAGTTGAGTTGGAAGGAATCCTTAGAACTTTGTAGCAAAGCAACCAACACAATCCCTTCGGACGATATCCTCTTTTAGAACTATCCTACAAGGATACGATCTTTCGCAAGCGGTTAATTATAAATTTAAAATCAAGTACGTTTGCGAATGTATCAATTTTTGGCGCCGTCGCCGGGGATTGTTTTCAAAACGGTTGTTTATGAAGTTTTTAGGGTTACATCTAGCTTGATTTTGTAAATATTGTATATTCTGTTTATATAGTCGTTTTGTACAAAAATTCGTTTCTGTTTAAGTGGAATTTTAGTTTTTGTTTCTTTTCTTATTTCTGTTTCTATTCTGCTTCTGCCTTTTTTGTTTCTACAAAATTGGATTTGGATCGATCGCAGGACTTCTAAAATTGGATTTGTTTCTACAATTTTGTTTCTACAAAATTGGATTTGGATTTGCTTCTGCTTATGCTTCAAGACAGTTGAAAGACCATGAGAAGAATTATCCTAATCACGATTCGGAGCTAGCTGCTGTAGTTTATGCCTTGAAGATTTGGAGGCATTATCTCTATGGTGAACGATGCGAAATTCACACCGACCATCAGAGTCTCAAGTACATTTTCACGCAGAAAGATCTAAATATGAGACACCGAAGATGGCTAGAACTGATAAAAGATTATGACAGTGAGATGTTTTACCATCCTAGTAAAGCCAATGTGGTGGCTGATGCTTTGAGTAGAAAGTCTTGTTGTGCTGAAAATGAGCCGACGTCAGATATTGATCTATTGGCACAACAGTTTGCCATTGTGCAAATTGACAAAGTATTGGTGGGGAAATCACCTATTATGGCAGCCATGGTTGTTCAACCATTGTCGAAGTCAAGGATCAAGCAAGCACAAGATAATGACTTAGAGTTACAGNGTACATTTTCACGCAGAAAGATCTAAATATGAGACACCGAAGATGGCTAGAACTGATAAAAGATTATGACAGTGAGATGTTTTACCATCCTAGTAAAGCCAATGTGGTGGCTGATGCTTTGAGTAGAAAGTCTTGTTGTGCTGAAAATGAGCCGACGTCAGATATTGATCTATTGGCACAACAGTTTGCCATTGTGCAAATTGACAAAGTATTGGTGGGGAAATCACCTATTATGGCAGCCATGGTTGTTCAACCATTGTCGAAGTCAAGGATCAAGCAAGCACAAGATAATGACTTAGAGTTACAGAAAATAATTGATGAAGCATATCAATCGAAGTACACTATCCATCAGGGTAATACGAAGATGTATCAAGACTTGAAGAAGAAGTTCTGGTGGAGCAGAATGAAGTGTTCTGTGGCAGAGTATGTGCCACGGTGTCCTTTGTGTCAGCTTGTGAAAGCTGAACATCAGCGTCCTGCGGGGCAACTTCAACCATTAGTAGTACCTATGTGGAAATGGGATCAAGTTGCTATGGATTTTGTAGTTGGTTTGTTTAAGGCACCTAATGGTCAAGATGCAATTTGAGTGATCATTGATAGACTCACAAAGAGTGCTCATTTTCTATCGCTCAAGATCACATACTTAATGGATAAACTTGCAAGCATGTATGTACGAGAAATTGTCAGACTCCATGGAGTACCAGTTTCTATTGTATCGGACCGGGATGCTAAATTCACATCTAAGTTTTGGCTGAGACTGCAAGATGCAATGGGAACCAAGTTGTGTTTTAGCACGGCATATCATCATCCACAAACCAATGGGCAATCCGAGAGAACAATTCAGACTCTTGAAGATATGTTACGATTGTGTGTGCTTGACTTTAAAGGTAATTTGATACAATATTTGCCTTTAGTTGAGTTCGCCTACAACAACAACTATCAAGCTACAATTGGCATGGCACCTTATGAAGCTCTATATGGAAGAAAATGCAGATCGCCTTTGTATTGGGATGATGTTGGTGAAAGTCAAATACTTGGGCCAGAAATGATACAAGACACAAAAGATAAAGTTGCAATCATTCGGAAGCGGATGT
>FXXK01001319.1:62477-90400 GCA_900184695.1 Betula pendula
TGTCGTAGAGGGTTTCGAGTACAAGCATACAGGCTTCAATTTGAGTAAACTGAGTTCGTTGACCCCGTTTTTGATACTTATAAGATTGGTCATCAGAAAACGATCATTTTCTAAAGAGATTCTAAAGGGTTTTGACTAGAAATCTCTTAAACTTCATGAACGTCTCTTAAACCATTATCATAGCTAAATGATAATGTTTCCACAACATATATCATTTAGTTTAATAATATGCTTAAGAGATTAGAATTCCTCGGGTATCACAGAACTTGTCCCAGATCCCACCAAATTGATTCTCGTCATCTTCGGCCGTCCTTTCTTAGCTACGGCTAATGCATGCATTAATTGCAGGACTGAGGAGATAGAAGTAACTTTTGGGAATATAAAGGTGAAGTTGAACATCTTCAATGCTTTTCAGCATCCTACGGATTCAGAGGTGTGTTTCTTTGTGGATCTGATTGAAGAGACTATAGAAGATTCACTCCCCCACTTTTTGATTGATGACCCACTAGACTTACCTGTCTCATTTCAATGTCAAGGACTTCAATACGGAGCAATATGTTGGTGAGGTTAATTCCCTTATTGACATTGCGGCCGTAATAGATGTAACGACTCCAGGAAAAGCGCTAAGCCCACATCTGCGCTAATCACCCCATAAAGGACTAGTCTATTTTGGAGTTTCCCTAGAATCAACTTATAAAGCCCAGTTTCATCTGAGTAACATGGCGATGTGGGGACTCCAACACTTATGACTCTCTTATAAATCACCCAACTCTACTGTGGGCTATTTCCTCCTTCTTCCCAATAGTGGAACTGGGGTTTACAGAACTCCCCCTCTTAAACTCTGACGTCCTCGCAGGCACCGACGTCATGCAGGGTTTCGTATAACCACATGGCTTGCGTCACTAGGTGGCTCTGATACATTTGTAACGACTCAGGGGAAAAGCGTTAAGCCACATCTGCGCTATCACCCCAAAAGGACTAGTCTATTTGAGTTTCCCTAGAATCACTTATAAAGCCAGTTTCACCTAGTAACTAGGCGTGTGAAGACCAACACTCATGACTCTCTTTATAAATCACCCACTCTATGTGGGGCTAATTTTCTTCTTCCCAATATGGGACTGGGGTGTGTACAATTTTTGTAACGACCCCAGGGAAAAGCGCTAGCCAGCATCTGCGCTATCCCCCAAAAGGACTAGTCAATTTGGGAGTTTCCTACGAATCAACTTTATAAAGCCCAGTTTCACCTAGTAACTAGGCGATGTGGGAACTTCAACACCTCAGTTGACTCTCTTTATAAATCACCCACTCGTATGTGGGCTATGTTCTCTTCTTCCCAATATGGGACCGGGGTGTTACAAACTCCCCCTCTTAAACTCCTGACGTCCTGTCAGGGCCATGTCATGCAGTGTTTCGATACCACATGGCCTGGCGTTTACTAGGTGGCTCTGATAACCATTTGTAACGACCCCAGGGAAAAGCGCTAGCCACATCTGCGCTATCACCCCAAAAGGACTAGTCTATTTTGGAGTTTCTCTAGAATCACTTATAAAGCACCAGTTTCAACCTAGTAAACTTAGGCGATGTGGGACTCAACACTCATGACTCTCTTTATAAATCACACACTCTATTGTGGGCTATTTCTCTTCTTCCAATATGGGACTGGGTGTTACAATAGACTTTCCACCTTGGAGAGTACCTAAGGAGCCCTTACCCCTTACATCAGGCATTCTTCCCGTTTCTTCCCTCATCACCCCACCAAAGCTTGAGCTAAAGCAGCTTCCTGCAAAACTCAAGTATGCCTTCTTAGTTCTTAATGACACTCTCCCGGTCATCATTGCTTCAGATTTACATAAAGACCAAGAGAGCAGTTTACTGGATGTTCTGAAAGAACATAAGGAGGCGATTGGTTGGAGTGTTGGGGATCTTAAAGGGATTGACCCTCCATTTGTATGCATCGCATTCATTTGGAGGATAACGCTAAGCCCTCTCGCGAGGCGCAACGTCAATTGAATCCCACAATGAAGAACGTGGTCATGACTGAAGTCGTAAAACTGCTGGATGTGGGCATCATTTACCCCATCTCAGACAGTAAATGGGTGAGTCCCATTCAGGTGGTACCTAAAAAGTCAGGTAGCACCGTAGTTGAGAACTCGGTAGGTGAGTTAATTCCTCAACGCACGACCACAGGATGGCGTGTTTGCATAGACTACCAAAAACTCAATTCTTCAACTAGGAAAGATCATTTTCCACTGCCATTTATTGATCAAATCCTAGATCGTCTTGCCGGCTAGAGTTACTATTGCTTCCTGGATGGATATTTAGGGTATAATCAAGTGGTCATTGATCCCTAAGATCAAGAGAAGACGACCTTCACCTGTCCCTTTGGTACTTTCGCATATAGGCGCATGCCCTTCGGGTTGTGTAATGCACCCGCCACTTTTCAAAGGTGCATGATGTCTATTTTCTCGGACATGGTGGAGAAATTTTTGGAGGTGTTCATGGACGATTTCTCTGTCTTTGGACCCTCATTTGATGAATGTCTCATCAACCTTTCTCGTGTTCTTAAACGAAGGAGACAAACTTAATTTTGAGTTGGGAGAAGAGCCATTTCATGGTTCAAGAGGGAATCGTAATGGGACACATGGTGTCCAAGAGAGGACTTAAGGTTGACAGAGCGAAAGTGGAGCTGATTTCAAAACTTCCACCACCTACTACGGTGAGGCAAATTCGCTCGTTTCTCAGACATGCCGGCTTTTATCGCCGCTTCATCAAAGATTTTAACAAAATTTCAAGACCTTTGTGCAATCTTCTTGCCAAGGAGACTCCTTTTAATTTTGATGAAACGTGTCTTAAGGCATTCGAGACACTTCGATCACTTCTATCCTCAGCCCCTATCATGAAGACTCCTGATTGGTCTCTGCCTTTTGAAATAATGTGTGATGCATCCGACTATGCTGTCGGTGCAGTTTTGGGACAGCGTGAGGACAAGCTCCCTCATGCTATTTATTATGCTAGCAAAACTCTGATGGATGCTCAAGTGAATTACACAACTACAGAGAAAGAGTTGCTAGCAGTCATTTTTGCCTTGGACAAATTCCACTCTTATCTTTTGAGGTCCAAGGTAGTGATTTTCTCTGACCATGCAGCTCTTAGGCATCTAATGGCTAAACGGGAAACAAAGCCCCGTTTAATTAGGTGGATTCTCTTGCTTCAAGAATTTGATTTGGAGATTAGAGATAAAAAGGGATCTAATAATGTTGTCGCTGACCATCTTTCCCACATTTCTATTGAGTCTTCTCTCATTCCAGTTCATGACTCATTTCCAGATGAGCAACTGTTTGAGATTACTCCCAAAGAAGTGCCATGGTACGCTGACATCGTTAATTACGTAGCAATAGGTAAAATTCCTTTTCATTAGACGAAGCAAGCAAAGGACCGCTTCTTCAAGCAGATTCGATCCTATTTTTGGGAGGATCCTGAGCTCTTCAAGTACTGTGCTGATCAAATCATTTGCCGCTATATACCTCAAGGCGAAGTCCAGAGTGTCCTCTCCTTTTGCCACACATTGGCTTGTGGAGGACATTTCAGTGCCAATAAGACTGCAGCGAAGGTCTTGCAAAGTGGATTCTACTGGCCATCCTTATTCAAGGATGCAAATCACTTCTGTCGGGCATGTGATAGATGTCAACGCCTTGGAACATTGTCCCAAAGGGACATGATGCCTCTAAACCCCAACTTAATAGTGGAAATCTTTGATGTGTGGGGGATAGATTTCATGGGACCTTTTCCGCCCTCTTTCGGATTTGAGTATATTTTAGCGACGGTGGACTATGTGTCCAAGTGGATAGAGGTTGTAGCTACCAGGACCAATGACCATAAAGTTGTTATCAAATTCATTCAATCTAACATCTTTAGTCATTTTGGTACGCCTCGTGCAATCATTAGTGACTGAGGCAAGCATTTCTGCAATCGGTTTCTGAATACCTTATTTCTTAAATACTTTGTCACTCACAAAGATGTCACGCCCTACCACCCTCAAACAAGTGGCCAGGTGGAATTATCTAACAAGGAAATTAAGCGTATATTAGAGAAAACGGTTAGGCCTGATCGCAAGGATTGGTCCTCATGACTTAATGATGCACTGTGGGCATACCGTACAGCATTTAAAACACCGATTGGCATGTCGCCATATCGGTTGGTTTCTGGCAAGGCATGCCATCTCCCTGTTGAACTTGAGCACAAGGCCTGGTGGGCCGTAAAGACTTTTAATTTTGATATGAAATCTGCTGGATCCCACCGGAGGCTGCAATTGAGTGAGCTTGAAGAGCTATGTAACGATGCTTACGAAAGTGCCTAGGTGTACAAGGTAAAAACAAAGGCATTTCATGATAAACACATCTGGCTTAAAACTTTCGTCCCGGATCAGAAGGTATGGCTATACAATTCCAGACTTAGCCTATTTCCTAGTAAGCTCCGATCAAGATGGGATGGCCCATTTATTGTTACATCAATATTCCCTCACAGAGCAGTCGAGCTAAAAGACCTGAAGAATGGCCAAATTTTCAAGGTCAATAGTAAGAGATTGAAACCCTACATCCAGGGTGTTGAGCATAAAGAAGATGTGGATTCCATCGATCTGAAGGATCCCATCTATTTGGAGTAATTCTTAAAAGTGTTCTGAATTACTACATTTTTTAAATCCTGCACAAAGTTAAGCGTGGATCAATCGTCAGAAATTTAGGATCGATCGTAGCTTGGATCGATCATAGTAAGCTAAGATCGATCGCAGGCTACGATCGATCACAGAAGGTGTGGATCGATCGCAATCGTTCTAGAAGGTCACGTGACCTTTTTAAATACCCCTCTGCACCTTCATTTTCTCATTTCTCTTCTTCTAGCAAATGATTCGTGCGCAGTGTTCTCCCAGACCTAAGTTCCAGTGCAGGTAAATCTTCCATTTTAATTAGTTTAAACTTCATTTTTCTTTTATTTAATCATTCCTTATCAACTTTCTTCCATTCCCCACCGTTTTTGCCCCAAAAATTCTTCATTTTGGTATTTTTTTTTCTTTGGCTCAGCAGGTGTTTGTAAAAAGCACCCAACAAAATTTTTCAATTTCAAACACCAGTTCTTCATCCTCTCGTGCACCAACCTCGAGTAGTCCTTTCATTAACAACCTTTGGCAGCATCACGAGCTCAATCCCGAGACTCGCTTTGATATTGTGGGGAAGTTTCGTGAAGATGAAGATGTGAAATGGGCACGTAAGCAATTTAGGCGAAGGCACTTAATGCCTTTACTGTAGCCAGTGCATGATGTTTTCCACCTGCGCTTTGTCTGACTTTCTATCAGAATATGACCTTTGATTCAGACAAGCCCAGGGTGTTGTCTTCTACCATCAAGGGAATTGAATTTGAAGTCACCATTGATGATATTGCAGAGGCAATTGGCTGCCCCCATGAGTGCCCTTCTATGCGATTCACTGAGCTTCCTCCCGAGGTTAACTTGCACCATATTGTGCATGATATGTGTGATGGAGAGTATGCTGACACCAAGAAAAATTGTGCAAGTAAGGCAAAGTTGCCTTCTCGACTTTGGTTGGTTGATAAAGTGCTGAAGTGCAATGTGTGTCCGCTCGGACACAAGACCCAACGAATAGGTGACTTCTTAGCTGCCCTTTATGCTTTTCATAAGAAGTATTGGTTCTCAGCACCCCAGCTCATCTGGAAACAAATGTTTAAGTGTTAGGAAGACAAAATCGATAAAGGCTTGCTAGGTCGCAACCGGCCAGCACTACCCTTCCCAGTTTTGGTCACCAAACTCATCCTCAGCAAAGGCCTAGCACTCTCGGACACAGACTTTCTCACTTATGAGTCCCAAGTGTTCGGCTATAACCAGTGGCCACGTAGCATATCTCATTTACCAAGACGAGTTCCTGTGGGTGAACTAGATGCTGAGATGGAGGATCAGCCTACAGTTGAGATGGCTGAGGGAGAGTCATCTGTTCAGGGGAGAGTTCCGCTGTCACACACTGAATATGAGTTATTGCAAGCGGAACCTGAGAAAATACACAAGAGGCAAGAGGACTTCGAAAAGAGGATGGGAGATACACTGCAGGATATCTTGAGTTGTCTCCCACCTGCGTTATGATTTCCTTTATATTTTATATATTCTGGCATTGTATTTTTATTGATGTAAGCACATTGTGTATTATTTTAATAACATCTTCTCCAACAATGTACTGTTTCAATGCCATTTTTTATAAGGAAATTGTGTTTTAAGCTTCATTTTGGGAATGCGAGAATTCTTTTGTTTTGATAATTATCTCATTCATTGTATTATATTTTTATTCACTTGCTTGTTATTTTGGTTTTAGTTGTGTCTTTCAGGACAAGTGTTTTTGACTCTAAGTTTGGGGGAATGCACAGAGCCATACCTCCCCAATGAGGTTTTTCTTTATCCCTTGTTTTTTTCCATTCATTGTATATGCACATTGGGGACAATGTGTGAATTAAGTTTGGGGGTATGGATAGACAGACAATATAGACACTTGTTCATAAGTTTGAGTAAAAATTTTTCTTCTTTTCTTTTATAAATACATGTTCATATTATTTTTTAGAATTTTGTTGATCGTTAATTTTGATTTACACTTCAGTGGTGAGCTTAAGAGAGTGAACATATGATCATGCAGTTAGGATTTCAAAATCTCTTTTCTTACTTTTGGCTTTTGAAAATTCATTTATTTCACATTAACATTATCACGAGCACATTGGCACGTGGATTGTGAGGTATGAGCTTTAATGACAACATGCTTGTTTTCAATATCTCTGATGCAATTGGATGACTTGTTAGATGGATGACCTGGGCAATAAAATGATGAAAAAAAAAATGATAAAACAGCTAGTTTGTCTTTGTAGCCTAGTTGACTCGAGTATAAAGCCCCTAGGGATATCTCTACATCTAGTGCCCTAAAGCCATCTGGTTTGAGAGTCATTGGCCTAACACTCGTTACATGGGTCAACTAGAAAAGCTTAATGGAGTTAAGCAAATAGCTGTGTAAATATAATAAAAGATCGGTAATTAGTAACCATGCCCTGGTTGTTTCATTTGATAAGGTAGTTTAGTAAACTTTGAGGTATTGAGCCATTTGTGTTGACAATTATTTTGAAACCTCATATTTGTGTTAATTTCACCTTACATCAATTGGAATATATTTGAAATCTCAGCTAGCCATCTGTAAGTAATCATATTTTGCAAATCCTGAGTTGTTGTGAAAATAGAGTTTGTTAGTTTAAGTTTGCTACTAACATGTGAATCATGATTTTTGTGATACTTTATTCTTTGTAATAATTTGACCATGCACAATGTTTGTGGGTAACATTTTTGTTAAACCCTCACGTGACTTCACTCATCCACTAGGGATGCCTAGGGGTTTAAAAGGCTTGTTGCATATGCTAAATCCAATCGTGTTTCCTACGACAAAGGAGGTAGCATAGTTATTCAAATCTGTTTCATTTTAATTTTTTGTTGTTGTGTAATGCTAAGGGACTAGCATTATGTAAGTTTGGGGGTGTGATAAGTGTTGAATGTTACACATTCAAACTCCCTAACTCGCATATGTTAAACCTTAGTTTGTATTATTATCTAATATTTTGTTGTGTTTAGTGTTTGTCTTATTTTTAGGTCTTAAATGGGTAATACATGCAAATTTTGAACATTAGGTCTAAAAAGACATCAAGGGAAAGCTGAGGAGCAGAAGAAATGCCCAGCGATCGATCACCATTTTTTTGGATCGATTGCCACTTTCTTGGATCAATCGCAGCCTTGGATCGATCGCAGAAAGCTAATATCGATCGCTATCGAAGCTTCTAGAATGTGAACAGATCTTTTACAGCAGATCACGAGGTAATGATATTTTGGATCAAATATTGCGGCTGGGCAGGCTATTGTGGGCACCGAAATCACTTCTCAGGGGACTCCTAACAGCTGGATTGTAGATTTTTAGCTTGATCTTTCCTTAAGAAAGATCAAAGCTCCTTTTTCCATATATATGTATGTTCTGTCCAAGAGAGGCAGCAAGCTAGTTTTTAGTTTAATTCCAGATTAGTTTTTAGTTTCTTTTTGCTTTCTTTTGCTGCTGGACAGTAGGTAGAACACAACCCTTAGCACTTAATCTCCTTAGGAAGTGGTTATCTCCAATTCAATGGAGACTTCCAATTTCTATATGAGGAACTAAACCTTTTGTAAGGTTTTGATGGAATTCATTCCAAGTGCTATGGATTGATTATGTTTAGTTAGGATCTTGCACATTTTGTATAATGATTGTGTAGCCAAGGATATTGTTCTTCATGTGATATCAATTTGAGTAAAATTATCTTTTCTTGTCTATGAGAAAGTGTTGTTTTCTTGATTGACTTTTATGTTTTCATGATCCTTGATTGAGGGAAGATAGGCTATACAATGATGCTTCTTGACATGATTTACGAGAGTTTGATGAGTTATGCAAGGGACCACGATTCAATCCACATTTAGTTTAATTAGTGTAAGTGGAAAGTCTAGTGGGAACCTATGATGCCTCATGCTTTTTCCATAGAATTATGTAAGCTTTGAGGAGGATTTATATTGCATGCTAGGGAGCTTGAATTATCTCACATTTAGATGATTAGGTGGGTGGTTTGTGTGTAACTAAGATGCTATATTATTTCCTTTTAAAAGTATTTTCATGATGAGTGGTTGTAAGGGTTGACAACCTTTGCACTCTCACTTTATACTTATGTCCAAAGATCCATGCTAGATGTAGTTCACTTGTAGTATGCGGATTGGACAAAGTCAAATCCTTATACTCTCCCTACTCCCTTTACCTTTAACTTAGTTGTTATTTATTTTTGTTGTTTAGTTGTTAAAGAAATCAACCCATTTATTTTTATAAGTTGAGTTGGAAGGAATCCTTAGAACTTTGTAGCAAAGCAACCAACACAATCCCTGCGGACGATACCCTCTTTTAAAATTATCCTACAAGGGTACGATCTATCGTGAGTGGTTAATTATAAATTTAAAATCAAGTGCGTTTGCGAACGTATCACCTAAGTTGGTTTATTTAAGATTATCATTTAATCTCAAATCTGTTGTTTACTTAGTTCCTAGGTTAGTTTGTTTAATATTATCATTTAATCTCAAATCTGTTTTTTACTTAGTTCATATGTTGGTTTGTTTAAAATTAACATTTAATCTCAAAACTATTTCTTACTTTAGTTCCTAAGTTGGTTTGTTTAAGTTTAGCATTCAATCTCAAAAATGTTTTTTACTTAATTCCTAAGTTGGTTTATTTAGGTTTAACATATGATGATTGCGGACCCTTCCCCTGGAGATGGTGAGAGTAAAAATGTAGTAGATTCAGCCTAAATTACAAGTCCTTTTGCTAATGAAGATCCTGAGGAGAAGGCATATGAAAAGGAGATGCAGAAGACTTCCACAGTTTGGAATGACGTTGTTATTGTTGAAGTTGATGGCATAGAGAAATCGCAGTGCAAGTGGAGTAAGAGTTTGTTTGCGGTTTCTAGCTCAAGTTTTTCCTCAACACTGAGTAGGCATTTGATTGCATGTCTCCAATATGTGGCTGCCAACAAGAAGCAAGAGACTTTGACCGTTGATCCTAATGTGGCCGATGATGTAAGCACCGTGTCAAATTTGAGTTTTAAGCCTGACAAAGTCATAGAACTTGCTGCTCACATGGTACTTTACCATAAGTATCATTTTAATATGATGGAGCATGAACTTTTTAACAAGTTCATGAGGGCATGCACGCCCCATTGGAAAAAGATTAGTCGTGCAACGGTGAAGAATGACTGTTTCAATACTTACATTATTGAAAAGAAGAGGTTGAAAACATTATTGAGTGCGGTTGACAAGGTCAACATCACAACGAACATGTGGACCTCTTCGTAAAGAATGTCATATATGGTGGTAACTTGTCGCTTTGTGGACTCCGATTGATTCCTTTAGAAGAGAATATTGAATTTTTGTAATGTACCTCCTCATAACGATGTTGTTATTGCTGATGCACTACGTGAATGTTTTGCAGATTGGGATATAGAGGATAAAGTGTTTACAATAACAGTTGATAATGTTAAAGGAAATGATTATGCCATTCGACTTCATAAGGATTTTTTTTTTTTTTTGGTGAGTATAAGACTACAACTAAACAAGCCTAAGACAATTTAAAATAAGAATGGGAAAGATCATTCACATTTACTGTAGAGGGAGAAAGAGAGGTAGAAGAATGGAGGATGGGAATGTGACTAGCAAAAGATCTAGTTGCGGCCCAATATGCCACAGAGAGTACAGAAGTTTACAATTCTATTGATTTTTCGAACTTTCAGAAGAGGTAAGTCGGGATGGAATCAATAATGTTGTTGATAAGGGGGGAGATGCGCCAGTCTTGAGATATATCAGGTTGAATCATAATAGAGATAACTATTTGGAAGTCACCTTCAATTATAACTTTATGTAATTTTAGAAAGGAAGCTAGTTTGATTGCCAACGTAGCAGCAGTAGCTTCTTCGAGATTTGGATTGCAAGGGGGATTAATCTCGGCCAACATTTGAATAATATGGCCATGGTGATTTTGACATACTGCATTTTGAGCTAAATGAGAATTCTGGATTGCTGTATCAAAATTGATCTTAAACCAAGAGATTGGAGGAGGCTTCCATTTCTCAGCTGGAATTGATTTTTAAGCCCACACGTTAAAATGTTTGTAAGTGATCCGATTGACATTCCCTGAAATGAACAGGGCATCAAAGAGAAGACCTTCGTGATGGGCTTTGTTCTTGTAGAACCATAATAGATCACAAAGCACTGCAGCAAAAATTTGGAATTTATGGAGATCCTTACTATGTATGCCAAGGGAATATGATGGAGATATTATTATTTTGATCCAATCCACCATACTTGTGAAATTGAAAGCCATAGAGTCAAGGGGCCATGGTGAGTTTCTCCATACCGTGAGAGCAATATCACATTTGAAGAACAAATGTTGTAAGGAATCTTCAGCAACTTTACATAAAGGGCACAGCTTTAAGTAGTAGAAGGCTGGAAAATTCTTTAGATTCTCATTGGTAGGTAAAATTTCCAAGCAATTTTCCATTGAAACAACTTTAATCTATCATTTAACTTTAATTTCCATAGATCTTTCCAAAAGGATGATTGTTGGGAGGAAAGATTAGGCATATGATTTTTTATGATAGATAGAAAAGCTGAATTTGTGGTGAATCTCCCCAAGATTAAAAGGTCCAAGCATAGATAGTGCATGGGCTCCCAAAGATTTTAAGCTCCAAAATTGCTGTAGCAGACTCCTCATCAAATAACGAACAAATCATAGGAGATCTCCACTCCAATGAATCTGGATGAATTAGATCCGAATCAAGAAGTGATGGCAAATTATGATTGGAGAGACATCTTGGGAAACTAGAAAATTTTGAGACTTGGAGACAGACATTAGAGGCAAGCAAAGGTTTACTCTATAGAATACCTTACCAAATCATAGAGGCATTGATAGGATTAGAAGTAGAGAAGAAATCTCTATACTTCATGTATTTGTACGAAATTGTTGCACCTAGAGGCTATCTTGAGTTGATATAAACTTCCAACCAAGTTTAGCAATCAAGGCTAAATTCATAGCTTTCATCTTACAAATTCTTAAACCACCATAAGACCTAGGGATGCACATAGAAGACCATGATTTAAGAGAAAGGTTCCTTGATTTATCATGTGGAAAACCCCACCAAAAGTCTTTGAATATTTTATCCAAGTTATGGCAAATAAGACCAGGGAGAAGGACTATGCTCATAGTATAAGCTAGGATAGCAGAAGCAGTGGCTTTGATAAGGACTGTCCAACCAGCTTGAGAGAGAGTTTTGGCCTTCCATCCAGTGATTTTCTTCATAACTTTATCAACGATAGGTTGAAAAGCCTCTTTTTTTACTTACCAATAATTAGAGGAAGACCCAAGTAATAAGGTGTTATACCCGAGATATGATTAGAAGATTTTACAAACTTAATTATACAAATGACTAAGTGAAAATGATAACCAAGAGTAGAAAGTTATTTTAGTGAATGTTCCATTCGAATCTATAATTTCAGATTGACTATGCTGGAGTAAAATAGTCATAAATTTTTACTCCAAACTCCAATTGAGACAAAATTTATGTCATTAGAAAGCTAACTCAAAATACTACAACTTTGTAGTTTATTAAAATTTTCAATTTTGTCTTTTTGGTGGTCAAATCTGCATCGTCCACAGAAAACGTTTCAAGAGGTTCAGTAATTTCAGACTGACCTTGTGAGAGTAAAATGATCATAACTTTTGGCTCAAAACTCCAATTGATATAAAATTTATGTCATTAGAAAGCTAACTCAAAGTTCTAGAACTTTGTAGTTTATAAAGTTTTCTAATTCGATCTTTTTAGGGGTCAAAACCGCACCATCCGCAAGTCATCCGCAGCGGGGTCCGGACGGTGGTGGTCCGGACAGCCCATATGTGGTCCAGACGGTATGAACAGTATACCAAGTATAAATAGGTGAAAATGCGATTTTTCAGTTCATTTTTCACTTTTTCTGAACTGGAACGAACTAGAGCTCTCCCCTCTCTCCTAGGGTTTACTCTAAACGTTAAGAGAGTGATCTTTTGAGGCTTGGGTTGTGATTTCTAACACCGGTAACGCATTCTACGGTGTTAGATTATCGTTTCCACCAATCGTTTGAGGTAAATTCTCAAACTTAAGTTCATTTTTTCAAGATTGAGCTAAACACCACTTGCATGTTGCTTAATCTTGATTGTTCTAGGGTTTTGTCACATTTGTGGAGCCCAAACATTGGATCAAAGTTCCTTCAACCGAGTCTTCATATCATTGTGGTAAGTGTCTAAGTCTAACTTTGTGATTTTACTCAAAGTTACAATGTAGCATGTTAATTCATTGTAAATTGTCATGGATTAACTCTTATAGCTTATGGAATCATGTTATGAGTTCCATTAAGCATTGGATATTAGGGGTTAAGTGATTATGGGGTTATAAGTACTTGTTGATTATATTTTGAGTTATAGATGGTGTCTAAGATTGCATGCAATGTAATATTGTAGCTTATTCTGGCTTAGAGGTTGGATTGATATCCAAATTATAGCATCAAGGATTGAGGTGAGTAATCTTTTACTCACTAAGGATGAATTACGTTTTATGTTTTCGAATGATTTTATAAATGATTTTTGATGTTTTAAAGATGCTAAACAAGTTGAGAAGAATAGAATTTTAATGCTTTTAAAGATTGTTTAAAGCTATGGAAAAGTCGAGCCATTCATATGTTGTTTGAGAATGATTTGTTATTACTTGATACTTTCAATGTTTTATGAAGTATTGATGAGATATGATTGATATTATTATTGTAATTTTGAAAGTGTTAAGATATGAAAGAGATACTATGATTTATTGATACTTTGTGCTTTGAGATTTTTAGCTTATGATGAATGAAAAATGATTTAATTTCAGTTGTTAAGACATGATTGTGGAGATTTGTAAGTGTATTGACATGAGCATGTGCATTGATGTGTGAGCATGAACATGGGCTAATACTCAAGAGATAAAGAAGAGGGCTAGGCCCATAAGATAAAAGTAAAGAAGAGGGCTGGGCCCATTATATGATGTAAGTAAAGAAAGTTATGAAAGTTATGAAAAGTGCTAGGGATGGACCCATTATGCGCAAGGCTAGGGAGTTGTCCCTGAGGCCGGTGTGTGCAGTTGCTCGGGCTGAGTCCGTTAAGCATGCTATATACATTATGTAAGTAAAAAAAAGTGGAAGATAAAAGCATGCATTGCATTGTTCTTGATGATTTATGTGTATTGGTTTAAGAGGTATTTCATGCTAGATGTATTGGTATGCATAAGAGTTTTTATGGAAAAGAACTTATGTATACATTTACAGCTGGTTTGCATATGATGTTTTGTGAAATTTTATTATGTATAAGATATGCATTAAATGGTTTATATGTATATGTACCCAAACGTATTTTGGAGCATATGCATACATTCATAGTTATATATATTGATTCAAAATGCTTTTATGAATGTGTTGTTTACTTCATCAGCTACTCTCAGTTTGATAAAGGAAAGAGTAATATTTTTATGAAGTTGAGTGACTGATATTGTAAGCGATTACATAAATAAAAGTTTGGCTCATTGCGAAAACCCTCGGGGGAGTCTTCATTCTTTATGAACTGTTGACTCACCATTTCTTCTTTTCCTCCCCTATGTAATCATAGAGATCATCTATGATTACATAGATGATACTATTGTTGCAGGTACGGCGGATCTTGATGAAGATCCAGTGGCTGCCTATTTGGGATATAATGTCTGAGGGCGATGTACGCCCATTGGGTATTTTGTATAGACTTTTATAGTAGTCTAGTTTTTGTTGTACATCATATTGTTATACATGTAGAAGCAGAATGATGTACTTTGGCTATGCCGTATGTGGCATTTTTTATAACCTTTCTTTTGTCTTATAGCATGTGTTGTAAAACTGTTGTATATAGTTTATGTCAACTCCAAGTTATGTTGCTCTCACATGTGATGTTATTTGATTTCGTTGCGTGTATGTTATTAACGCTGATGTGATATGCTTAAATTATGAGTTGATGATATGGGCTTTACATGAGCCTCTGTGACTATTCAGTTTCATTTCATTTAAAAAAAATATATATGTGATGAAATCGGGTCGCCACAGAAGGAGCTGAAAAGGAATGCTTGTAAGGAATAATTCCATTGATACTATGAATCTAAGAAGTAGACGTACGTTGTACAAATATCCACCTAAATAAATAGGCGAATAAATGCACATTTTACTCGCAAGTGCACAAGATCAAAACAATAATATAGACGGCAAATACAAGATCATTCCCACAAGGATTGGTAAAATATGTTTCAAATGCAATTCGTAAGATATATTGAATGGAACGAGATAAAAGATAGAATTGAAATAATAATATAAAATGGTAGGGGATCGATATCCACCGCTAATCATACTCAATTAAGAACACAATATGCATAATTTTATAATCATGTCAAGATACTCAATGTTTGCTAGTCTAAGGGCATGGGTGTATACTCCAAAAGCTATTGATCTCCTTAAACAACAAGATTAGGCATGGGTGTATATTCTAACTCTTTTCTTTCTTGAGAGATTTAACATTGGTGTATACTAAGTTGTTCCTCAAGAAGGCATAAATTTATGAAGATCGACAAACACACTTAAACCTAGAACATGGTATATATTCAGGTCTTTCATGTTGATTACCCCAAGAACCCGCAATTGGTTCTTTTGTCACTCTACTAGGCCCAGGACTCGGTCATCCAAATTGACCTAGATAGCAATCTACACATGTTATATGCATAAGATGATCAAACCCATACATAACCCATATGATGAAGGAACAAAAATCCGAGATAAATCAATTAAGCATCAAAACATGAATTGTAGCAAGACAAATTGAAACCTTAAAGAAACATGATTAGGGCTTCAATCGAGCCCTAACTAAAGTATTAGCTATACATAATTCGGATGAAAACCATCCTTATAAGAAAATAACAAAGAAAAACTGAAAAGTAAAGNATATGCATAAGATGATCAAACCCATACATAACCCATATGATGAAGGAACAAAAATCCGAGATAAATCAATTAAGCATCAAAACATGAATTGTAGCAAGACAAATTGAAACCTTAAAGAAACATGATTAGGGCTTCAATCGAGCCCTAACTAAAGTATTAGCTATACATAATTCGGATGAAAACCATCCTTATAAGAAAATAACAAAGAAAAACTGAAAAGTAAAGAAAGACTAAGAAAAACCCTTCTTTGAAGCCTTTGACTCGTCTCCTCAAGCTTGTCTCTTTGTTTTGGAGGACTTAGGAGAGTATTTATAGAGTTTGGGAACAACCCTAATCAATTTCGTGCAACCTAAGAAGTCTAAGATCGAGTTGGGGTTGGATTTCCATCTTTCCATATCAGTTCTGCCAACTTCAGGATTTTTCAGTGCACGATGGCGATCGAGCACTAGAAAATGGGGATCAAGCGCTAGAGAATGGGGATCGAGCGCCAGAAAATGGGGATTGAGCATAGCTGGCACTCGATCACCATTTTGGGTGCTCAAGCGCACCTTGGATGCAAAAACTTTGGCTTAATGATTTGTTCCTCTCTGAGTCCTCTTTCCAATGCACTTGACCTTGCCTTAATCTGAGTTTTGAGCTAAAAGTTATAGCTAAAATAGTGCACAAAGGGCAAATGTTCAGCAGCTTTGCACAGTTCATGTGTTTTAAGCCCAAGTTGATGGAATTGATTTCTTTTCTTACAAAACCTACAAATAAGGGAAAACAAAAAAACAACACAAAACATCATATTATAATGAAACTAAGAGATTAACATATGTGAATTAAGGGACTTGAATGTGTAACATTCAGCACTTATCAATGTATTCTTGCAAAACAGGATGGTGGATTTAGAGACATTCACTGCTTGTCCTGACCATCTGCAATAATCATCTAAACACCCCCTGATAATAGATGCTTCAGTAGAAGTAGCTTTTGCAGATGATCTTATTATATTTGCAAAAATGTTTGATAGGATGGTTATTAGATATAAAGATTCCCTTTAAAAGCCCCAAAGATTCTTGTTTAAGTAAAATTCTGGATAGAATTTCAAATCCAAGTATAAACAAAAATGGGGATAAAGATCCCTCTGACGAAGGCCTCTTTTGGGAGCAAAGTGTCCAAAGGGACTCCCATGCTAATAGATGGAGAAATGATATAGATCATAATCCAGTTTATCCAAATAGGGCTAAACCCCAATTTATGCATGATAGAGAAAAGGAAAGACCATTCCATACGATCAAAAGCTTTTTTCATATCAATCTTGACTGCCATAAGACCACCCCCTTCCTTTTTTATTCCTAAGAGAATGAAGTAACTCATGGGCCAGAATAGAAAAATCTTGAATATTGCTGGAAGGGACAAAAGCAGATTGATATGGCAAAATAATTTGATATAGATGTAGTTTGAACCTATTTGCAAGAATCTTTGAAATGATCTTGTAGATGATATTGCACAGATTGATAGGCCAAAAGTGGTTATTAGAATGGACGCCAGTTTGTTTCAAGACCAACACAATGAAAGTGTGCTTTTGCTCCTTCAGTAGATGGTTTCTTCTGAAGAAATCCCAAATGATCCCTAGCACTAAATCCTTGACAACATCCCAGTTTTTTTTTTTTTTGTAGAAAAAGGCTATAAAACCATCTAGCCCAGAGGCTTTTTGTAGATCCAATACTCGATAGAGCAATAAAAATTTCCTGCTTAGAGGGAATAGCACACAAAGAAAGATTATCATCTTGGGAAATACAATTGTCAAATATATTCAAGAGATCATCATCAATGATATGTTGAGATGTTAAGAATAAGAGGAATAATGAGAGGTGCGGCAACTGTAGTGATGGGAACAACTAAGATGTCCCGCGCCATCTTAGACAAGATGCGATATTTCAAGGCATTGAATTTTCACCACGCCAAAGCCTCAAAATATGAATCAATATCTTCTCCCTTTTCATTCTTTTCACATATATAACTATCATTTTCAAGGTATACATCCAAATCTGTTTTAATGGGCCGAATAACGTCGTTACTCATGACATGTTCCAAATACCTTAAACGACCCGTGAAAACTTTAGGAAGAGGTCTTCAAGAAGAAGCACTTGAAGAGAACAGATGAATTATAAGTTGACAAATACAACTCATACAACTCATGAGAATGTACAAGACATTATCAATATGCATTGAAGATTCAAGATGTGAATAAATTAAAGGAAAACAAAAGTTTATCAACTTCATCTTGTATCTCGGGTCCAACATAGCAGCTATAGCCATCAATAAATTACAATCACCCCAATACTTGTCAAATTTGTCAAGTATATTAGTCTTCATAGATTTGATGTGCTCATTCGTATCCATACTCTTTCTAGTCAAAACCTCTTTCATTTTCCAAACTTCAAGTAGAAAAAAATTTGAAGTTGGATTATCACTTCCAAAGACTATGTCTATCGCCTCATTGAAAATTGCTAAAAGTTGGTTTACATTCTCGACCTTTCCCAACCTTCAGAACTTACCACCAACTAAAAACTTTGGTAATTTCTATAGTACCTTAGAAACACATCTTTGAACTCAATCTCAGTTGTCAACATCATGTATGTGATGTTCTATCGCTTCTGGACATCCAAAATCAATTTCTTAGAAGGCAAATTAAACCGTTTTGCAAAATCATTGAATTCCCTCAGCCGGCCCTCAAATGACACCAAATATTTGATACCATGCCGTACAGAATCAATTATGTCTCCAATTTCAGCAAGCCCCGCTTGCACTAACAAGTTGGTAATATGTTCACAACAATGCACATGAAATAATTATTGAACCAAATAAAGGGATTGCCCATAAATCCTAAATCAACCATTCCATGGTGATTAATAAATTTCTAAAATGGATCATTAAAGGAGCATGAAAAAGGTCGGCCACCAACTTTCTTAGATTGATCCGAAATTTTATTAAAATCTCCAATACACAATCGAGGAACTGTAAGATTATCACCAACAACAAATATAGCATCCCAAAACAGTTATCAAATTTTCTATAATCAGGACCATATATGCAAGATAAAATCTAGGGGTTATGGGAGATTAGAGTAGCACCAAGCACTTATTATATTCACATGAGTTAAAAAGCATTCAAGTTGCACTCCATGGCATCATGCTAACAAAAGACAACCCTTTGAACCGGATGGAGGAGCGTGTGCCATAAAAAAGAATCCCAAATTGTTTAGAATAATACAAGCATCAATAGGATTAGTTTTGGTTTTTGCTAGGAAAATGATATCAGGAGAATGTTTCCTAACCTTGACCTCCATGTTTTGAATTGTAGCGGCACGAGTTAGCCCTATGCAATTCCATGATAAAATTTTCATTGATGGGGAGATGGCCGTTGCTAGCCCACCTCCTTTTCCACGACGTGATCCGGGATGCAAGATTATGATATATCATCAGCATGAACACCATGAATAAATAAAGGTCTACCTCGGAGAGCTCTAGCAAAGTGTCTAGAAATAGCCAAAGAAGTAGCCATAAGAGCTTGGGTGGAGGTGACCTCCTGTCGAGGCAAACTAGAAATGCCATCCTTCCTTCTAAGAGCCCCATACAAAGCTGGCTGAGGAGTCGACACTTGGGGGGATGGTGTGGTCATTCCCGAAGGGAGTAGCATAACATTGAGATCTACTGCAGACTCCAGGGGGGACACAAAATGCTTCAATGCATTCAAGGAATCAGCAGACATGGACATTGGAGAAAATGGATTATGATCCGGATGCCTTTATTTCCTTTGTTTGAGCATAAACGCAAGGGGAGCATCATCTTTAGAGAGAATTAGCCTCTTCTTACACTTGAGCTCTGATTGAATGTCAGGGGATAGTGGTGGTGATGGGGTAGGTGGGAGAGGAGAGGAACGCGTGGGCAAAGGTGGAGATGAAGGCTGGGTTTCTGTGGGCTTGCAGGAGTAAGGGTGGAACTGGGTTAAGTGAGGGCCCTGATAAGGCTTCTTTCTGGGGCTATGGGCTTGTGGACTAATTGGGAAAATCTTGGGGTAATGGGCTGGGTGTGTATGGTAAAGAAGGGGTGGGCTGAGAGCAGGCCAAGCTGAAGGATCAGCCCATTTGGAGATAAATTCCATAAAATGGGTAGATGGGTGAAGATTTTTCGGTAACCAAGGGAGATTTACCTTTTTTCGCTAAGGTAAATTTTGTCATCTTTTGAGGAGCAGAACCACGCGCGTGTGAAGCTACATGAGAGGGGAACAACCGATCCACAATTGGGGAGAGAGCCTTACTATGTGTCCTGCATCCAGCTTCTCCGTGTGACTATTCGAGGAAGAAGGCAAAAGAGGGACTGCTAGGATCAGCTATTCAATCAGAGTGACCATCTGAAGATGAGTCGACTCATCTGCATGGGAGGCTGCCAACGAAGCTCGAGGACAAGCTTTAGACAGATTTCCAGATGGCCCAAAGACTGCATTCTCCAAATGAGCCACAAGAACAATACGAGGATATGAAGAGGAAGAGGCTATTAAGGAAAAACCATAGTTTGCCGAAGGTATTATTGGAGTAGGGCAACTGAACTTTTTATGCCCAATTAGCCTGCACAATGTACAATAGTTAGCCAACCTCTCATTTTTTAAATTAACCCATAGAGGGTCTTTTCCTAGACATGAGATGAAGAAACCCGGCACCAGTGGACGACGGGTATTAATCTCCACCTTAAGACGCAGATGCTTCCACTTCTTGGAGAGTTCCAAGGGATTTTCCAATACGGATAGCATTCTTGATTGTCATGTTCTGCATGGGAAGCCTATAGACTTGAATCTAAAAGGAATAGAGGAAGAGCTCCACTTCATCAAGAGCAAGAACTGGAGACCAAGGCTGAAGGAGCAACAAAGAACCACAAATATTCGAAGGTCCTTGCTGTAAAATATGATCTACATGTCTTTGGAGAGGCACAGCAAAGAGAAACTTATTTGGGCCTATCACGTCCACAGCCAGAGGGGAAGCAAAGCTCCAAGTCGTAGCCAGTGTTTCTTTAACAAGCTAAGAATGAGGGGGCCTTAAGGAGAGAATTTGCTGATTAGGGCAAAGGCCTCTTGATTTGGGGGAGGTTCCTCAATAACCCCTAAGTGTCGACTTCTCAGCTAGCTTTGTATGGGGCTCTCAGAAGGAAGGATGGCATTTCCGATTTGCCTCGGCAGGAGGTCACCTCCACCCAAGCTCTTATGACTACTCCTCCGCCTATTTTTAAGCGCTTCGCCAGAGCTCCCCAAAGTAGACCTTTATTTATTCCTGCTATTCATGCTGATGATATATCAGAATCTTGCATCCCGGATCATGTCATGGAAAAGGAGATGGGCCAGCAACGGCCACCTCCCCATCAATGAAAATTTTATAATGGAATTGTAGAAGGCTAACTCGTGCCTCTACAATTCACAGTCTAAAGGTCAAGGTTAGGAAGCATTCTCTTGGTATCATTTTCCTAACAAAAACCAAAACTAATCCTATTGATGCCTGTATTATTCTAAACAATTTGGGATTCTTTTTGATGGCGCATGCTCCTCCATCCGATTCAAAGGGTGGTCTTTTGTTAGCATGGCGCCACGGAGTGCAACTTGAATGCTTTTTAACTCATGTGAATATAATAAGTGCTTGGTGCTACTCTGATCTCCCATACCCCTTGGATTTTATCTTGCATATATGGTCCTCCTTATAGAAAATTTGATAGCTGTTTTTGGGATGCTACATCTGTTGTTGGTGATAATCTTATTGTTCCTCAGTTGTGTATTGGGGATTTTAATAAAATTTCGGGTCAATCTAAAAAAGCTCGTAGCCGACCTTTTGCATGCTCCTCTAATGATCCCTTTCGGAAATTTATTAATCACCATGGAATGGTTGATTTAGGATTTATGGGCAATCCCTTTACTTGGTCCAATAATTATTCTATATGCGTTGTTGTGCACATATTACTAACTTGTTAGTGCAAGCAGGGCTTGTTGAAATTGGAGACATAATTGATTATGTACAGCAGGGTATCAAATATTTGGTGGCATTTGAGGGCCGGCTGAGGGAATTCAATGATATTGCAAAATGGTTTAATTTGCCTTCTAAGAAATTGATTTGGATGTCCCGAAGCGATAGAACATCACATACATGATGTTGGCAACTACGATTGAGTTCAAAGATGTGTTCCTAAGGTACTATAGAAATGACCTAAGTTTTTAGTGGGTGGTAAGTCTTGAAGGTTGGGAAAAGGTCGAGAATGTAAACCAGCTTTTAGCAATTTTCAATGTGGCGACAGACATAGTCTCTAGAAGTGATTATCCAACTTCAAATTTTTTTTCTACCTGAAGTTTGGAGAATGAAAAGGGTTTTGACTAGAAAGAGTACGGATACGAATGAGTACATCAAATCTATGAAGACTAATATACTTGACAAATTTGACAAGTATTGGGGTGATTGTAATTTATTGATGGTCATAGCTGCTGTGTTGGACCCGAGATACAAGATGAAGTTGATAAAATTTTATTTTCCTTTAATTTATTCACATCTTGAATCTTCAATGCATATTGATAATGTCTTGTACATTCTTCATGATTTGTATGAGTTGTATTTGTCAACTTATAATTCATCTGTTCTCTTCAAGTGCTTCTTCTAGAAGACCTCTTCCCAAAGTTTCCAGGGGTCGTTCAAGGTATTTGGAACATGGAAGAAGTAACGACGTTAATCGGCCCATTAAAACAGATTTGGATTTATAGCTTGAAAATGATGTTTATATATGGGAAAAGGATGAAAATGGAGAAGATATTGATTCATATTTTGAGGCTTTGGCATGGTGGAAATTCAATGCCTTGAAATATCGCATCTTCTCTAAGATGGCACGGGACATCTTAGTTGTTCTCATCACTACAATTGCCTCTGAATCTTCCTTGAGTACTGGTAGTAGAGTGATTGACCCTCATAGAGCACCAATATCAATAGAAACAGTAGAAATGCTCTTATGTGGTTTGGATTGGGTAAGGACACTTCATGGAATCAAGAAAAAATTTGCACTAGTTATAAGTGACTTTTATTATGTAGATTTTTAATTTGTGTTAACTATTTCTTTTGGAAATATGAAGACACTTTGTTAACTTCTTTATTTTTCTATTTGTTTTTGTAGAAAGTGGTTGAAGTTGACTTCTTCTCATTATCATGAATTAGAAAGTTCATAGTTTTTTGTAAGTGACTAACAATTGTTGTTTTGGGCATATAAGCTGGTGTTACTTTGATTTAGATAACATTTTAGTGCATGTTCAAGTTTATTATATATTTTGAACTTTAATATATTTGTTTTAGCTCTACGATTCATTGATTTGGATAACATCTTAACTCTAAGTCTCCAAATGATTTGTCTATTATGCATGCTATTATGCTAAATACATCTTAACTCTTAAGTGAGAAATCTTCATTGACATATTTATCAAGCCTAAAGAACTTTGAATAAACAATGCAAGGTAGTAAAAAAATATCTAACCAATTTTTGTTTTAGTGAATGCAGGGGCAAGGAACCGGTATGACTACTTATCCTTTATTGATGCATCTTGAACTTTGATATCAAGTGCCAAGTGTCCCTGACTCCTTGGAATTGTGTTTTAGATTGATTTGGATAACATTTTGATTTGGCTCAAGCTTTATTGGTCTTGGTCCTGCTCTTGAGATTTGGATATCATTTTGAACTTTAGTACATTTGTTTTAGCTATATGATTCATTGATCAATTTAATTTAAATATCATTTTGAACTTTAGTATATTTGATTGAGCTCTATGATTCATTGATTAATTTGATTTGGAAAACATTTTCATTTGGCTCTAGCATTATTGGTTTTGGTCCTGCTACTGAGATTTGGATATCATTTTGAACTTTAGTATATTTGTTTTAGCTCTATGATTCATTAATTAATTTGATTTGGATAACATTTTGATTTGGTTCAAGCTTTATTGGTCTTGGTCCTGCTACTGAGATTTGGATATCATTTTGAACTTTAGTATATTTGTTTTAGCTCTATGATTCATTGATTAATTTGATTTGGATAATATTTTGACTTGGCTCAAGCTTTATTGGTCTTGGTCCTATTACTAAGATTTGGATATGATTTTGAACTTTAGTATATTCGTTTTAGCTATATCATCTATGATTCATTGATTTAAATAACATTTTGATTTGGCTCAAGCTTTATTAGTCCTACTGCTGAGATTTGTTTTTAATGTAGTACAATTCAATTAAAATAGTCAAACCTCCAGGAATCAGGTTTCTAGACTAGTCTTGGATTTGTTTAAAAACTTTTTAGTTTTTGCTTCTTCTTTTTTCTTTTATTTTCTTTTCCACTTAGCATGCCTCCTTAGTAGTTTAATAATGTGTTGTCTTCTAAATTTAATTATGTGGTCTTCTATATTAGCTCCTATGATTTGATTTTAAGAAAATGTTATTCTCCTAGGATTTTGATTTGCAGTTTTGCACTAAAATAGCTTAGTTCTACATTTAGATAAGTTGGATAACATTTTAGTGCATGTTAAAGTTTATTATACATTTTGAGCTTTAGTATATTTGTTTTATCTTTATAATTCATTGATTTGGATGACATTTTGATTTGGATCAAGCTTTATTCATCCTGCTGCAAAGATTTGTTTTTAAGTTTTTAACAATTCAATTAAAATAGCATTGTGGTCTCCTTAGTGGGCAGTTCTGCAACTAAACTGTTTATTGTTTTTGCAACTGCAACTCAGCAACTGATCTTAACTTCAAGTCTCTAAGTGATTTGTCTATTATGCTAAATACATTTTAACTCTTAAGTGAGAAATTTCCATTGATATGTTTATCAAGACTAAAGAATATTAAATAAACAATGCATAGTAAAAATATCTAACAAATTTTTGTTTTAGTGAATATAGGGGCAAGTGACGACCTTGGAGTTTGGAGAGATTACAAATATACAGTGTTTTATGTTGTAATAATTAAATTTAGGGTTGAATGTCAATTATTCATGTATTTTTTTTTTATTATCATGTGTATCTCGTTTATTGTAAACTTCTAAATTATAATTGTTTCGTTTAACTACTTATTCAGTTGTTTGGCATTGACTTTTTTGCTTTTGAATAATGAATCAATTTTTTTGATATTTCCTTAAAATTTTATTACATTTTAAGAAATATTAATCGAGCCCTAATCGTGCCAAGCTGCTCAATTAAGGCTTGAAAGGGTTTTTGAATCGAGCTTGGGCTTGAGCCCGGCTCGGCTTAGGCTTCTTTAAATTATTAAGTTTAGCTCGAGCCCGAGTTGAATTGAGTTGACTCTCGGCTCGGCTCGGCTCGGCACAACGTTTTTAACAAGAGCTTAAGCTCGAGCTTGGTGATTTTCCTAGCGAGCCAAGCTCGGACAAATATTTATAAGCCCGACTCAAGCTCCGCTCGATTAGAGGTCCTCCTAAACGAGCCAATCCCGAAAATGCAAAACTCGACCCGGCTTGGCTTGATTACAATTCTATCCATACATAACATCATCATCATCATCATCATTTACATCTTTGTAGCATTGAGAGCTTGCCCTCAAAGACCTATCTCATACTGTGATGCTGAAGACTTGTCTCAATTCATTTAATCTCTTATGCATTTCCTCACATGTTCATAATCATGCTATAAAACATTTTATTTTTCTTTCATACATGTCCATGCTACATTTAACATCATTTCGTACTTTAACAAATCATCATTTATTAATATATATCAACATAATCAAGGCATCAAAATAACATCATAAGCTTATCAACATAATATAATAGATCGGCTCGATCTTAACACAATATAACATACTTTTAAAAACATTTAAATTTTATTATTTTCTCAACAAATTTAGCATTTATAAAATCTTAAACATTTATAAAACTTGAAAGCATAAAACAATAAAACATTCTCTTTTTTCAGTGAGTAAAATACTCACAATATTCCGCTTGATGCTTGAAATACTAACGCTAATACGCAACTCCAACCACAAGAAGCTGCTTCGTCATATTGCATATAAACTTTAGACATCATTCATGACTTATAATATAACTCTAAACACTTTGAAGTGCTTAACATTCCATAAGCACAAGTAGCTATGACAACCCATAACGTTTTAGGGTTTCATTTTGCTACCCATAACTAAAACTAGCTAACTCATAGATAATATATAGGGTTAACATACCAAAAATCTCAATTTAAGACACATAGAGAAACTTGGTTTTAGATTTATACCTTGACAACCAAAGTTTTGGCTTATGAAACTTTAACTTGTGGTGTACGATTCTCAAACAAGTAGAAATCCTAAGAAAATAACTCAAGTTAAGCAATACATTCATCCAATGTAGCTCAACAAAGGAAAAGTTAGGTTTTTAGAAATTATCCCAAAATGAACGGTCAAAACGGAGCTCCAACACCAACGATCGTAATGCAGGTGTTAAATTACACATTTGGAGGCCTCAAATGATCAATACCGTAAAGTTTAGATCAAACCCTAAGAGAGAGGAGAGAGCTCTAGGCGTGCAAGGGAAGAAAAATGTAAGAATGAGCTACAATTTCCGTGTTTTAGCCTTTTATAGTCTAATTTTTGGTCCTCTGTTCGAACTGGTAAAAGCTCGGCTCGAACTAACCTTTAAAAATCATGAAAAGCTGAATTTTGGCTTTTAGTTCTAACTATAAATTAGAACGGGAAATAGAACGGACCAAATTTGAACGGAATTTAGAACGGAAAATAGAACAAACGGTTCTATCAAACCTTAGTTCGAATGGAACTTAGAACGAGAAATAGAACAGATGGTTCTGTCAAACCTTAGTTTGAACAGAACTTAGAACGAGATTTATAATGGATGATTCTGTCAAACCTTAGTTCAAACAGAACTTAGAACGGAAAATAGAACAGATAGTTCTGTAGCTCACTTTACCGTACCTTTCAATGGGCAGTTTGAATTAGAAACTTCACAGTTGGAACCAAAGGCTTAAAAACTGACTTTTTACTAAAATTTTCATGTGTTCTTACATCTTCTTAATTTTTAATTATTTTATTTACCTAATTTAATTATAATAATCTTTTAATTACTTTATTAGGTGTTACACCTGGAGATTGGCCATAAGGGGAATTAACTCCCCTTGTAGTCGCTGGCCATGGAGAGTATTATGTTCCCATGCGCATAGGTCTAGGGCTTTAACCCTAGTCCAATCTCTTTTATTTTCTACATGGACTTGGGTTTTATCCCTACAGTCCCGATACTCCTTTTTTTTGGACTGTGTCTAAGAATTAATTCCTTAACCTAAACCTCTCCAAATAATGTCTCTTGAGAATTAAATTCTTTAGTCCTTTTTTTATAAAATAAAATAAGCCTTGCTGAATATTAATTCTAAGCTCATGTTTTATTAAATAAACAAATAATAACTAAGGCCTATAGTAACTTAGTCAATTTATATCAGCTCAAGGAGGGACCTAAAGAAAGTATAATACTTCCATAGTCCAATGAAATCTTGTCATCCAATGATTCATCACATTGTACTATTAATCACAAATGATTCCACTAAACAAATGTGACTGCACTCTAATTCATATTTTGATTTAATCAATTAATCCTTAGTGACGTACTTATTAAATACATATTATTCCTGCATGGAACTATTCCATAGTTGAACCAAAGTTTATTAACTGTCACTTTGTTCACTAAATCTTTTCTTTGAGTTCCCGAATTTAACTTCATGATTATCCCAATGTACCATGTGAGATTCTACTCACCCTATGTATAACAGTTTCAGTTAAATACCACTGAAACACTGAGGCCTGAGTTTCAAGATAAACATTCTTATTAAATCCTAAAACAAGGAGAATGTTCTTTATCTATTTGTTTACCTACAAATGACTTGGACTCATTCTTGAAGAGAGATATTCTATAATGCTACATGTGTAACGCCTCAAAAATTTAACTAACTAGTAATTAAATTCATGATTCACCTCACAACCTTAATTACCCAATTAAGACTTAGGGATACATCTATTATCCTTGTGAAAAGAGAATATGTAAAACACTGAATTGAAGAATCACCTTATAGACATGATTAAACCATTGGAATGAGGTTAACCCAGAATAAAATGTCCATAGAGTGTCCAAATCAATTAACTAGTAACTGACTGAATTTTTTACTTATCTATTTATCAGAGTAAATAATGGAAGAGTTGATCTGAGTACGTAAG